>VUJU01000312.1:41233-123231 GCA_009835225.1 Aphis craccivora | reverse complement strand
AAAGGGAAAAGTGATTATATATGTTCATAAATTTAAGGACAAAATGAAAAACGCCCCACTGCTGTGTGTAATAATATAGTTGAATAATAATAAATGTTTTAGGGAAAATTTTAAATTTATTGAAAAAAAAACGTTGGATACCAACGGGGGAGGGTACAGGAGGCTAACAAAGAGGCCGAGTGGGCGGTATTTTTTGGGGGGCAATTTCGTCTTCGAAAGTAATAATAGTTATAATAAAAAAAAGGAGGAAAAAGTGAAAAATTAGCCGTTGAAAAATAAAAACATGAAACTTTTTCAATCATAAAGTGATTGAACGCAATGGAATCTCGCGGTATAAACTTTTACGTAAATATGAAGATTAATGGTTTGGGGATTTCTCGTCTTCTCCTGGATTTTTTTCCATTCTCCTTATTTTTACACACACACACACACACTTCTATATTATATAATATCATATTATATATGTGCGCGATATAAATGCCTAGTATAAATAAAATAAATGATCCTGTCGGTGGAAACCGCGAATGGCCGGAAAAGGCGGTGCACGTATGGTGGGGAGGGGAAGGGGGTGAATAACGCGTCTATATACGTCTAATATATTATATAGTACCAATTTACGGACGGCGACGGGACGCCGCCGGTTCATCGTAAGACGACAATTTTCCGCCGCGTCACTGGGTCTCGCGGGCCATTAGTGTCCCGACTTCTTAGAGCGTTGACGGTAACGAGATGTGACGACGTGACGTTCGGGCGGCCCGGCAAGATGATGGAGACGACGGCCGCAGCGCCGCGGACGACCCAGACGCGACACGTCGCATTGGGGTGGGGGGAGTGGTAAAAGAATAAAATGGAAAAGAAAAAGACACTGGTACTTACGAACTAACGTGCTGTACGTCAACTGCTGCGAGTGGAAGTTGTCTGGCCGACAAGCGTCGTCTGCGTTCTCCATCGGGTTTTCTGTATAAAAAAATAATAAAAAAAAAAATAAAACAAATTAAACAAAATGAAAAAAAAAATACAAACAAACGAATAAATAAAAAAAATTTACATCGTATTTCAGTGAGCGCTGCGAAAAAAAATAAAACAAAATGAAATGGACGTCAAAATTATAAACACTTTGAAATACGAATTAGCATTACAGAATGGAATAATGATTTTTTCATTTTATTCTTGTCGTCAAACTTTTACTGACCGATTAAATTCTGAATGGTTTTAAATAACAGGAATTCGTCCGGATTGCACTTTTGTGATTAGGTTTTTAAATAAACGTCGATCATTGTAGATTTTTAAAGAAAAAAAGAAAAGAATTGTCGAACCGTTTGATTTTGTACGAAATCGATCGAATGATCACGTTTTTAGCTTTATGAAGTAAACATCCGGACGGTTATTTCGTTTTAATCGAAAATGATCTCGAACAGAATTGTAATAATTATTGTTCGTAATGTTTTTCATTAAATTTGAAAGCGTTTTATGACTTTTGTATCTAAAAACCTTTTTATTTTTTTTTTTAAACCTGTGTTAAAATTATAAATGCAAAACATAAATAAAATGTATGTTTTATGTTATTGTGTTTTTAAACGATGTATAAATAATATTAGTATTATGCGAGAATATGTATTATAATTTTTTGCATTAAAATATAATATATTTTTAACGATTTGTCCCAAACGACAAAGCATAAACACCGGATAACCACTCCCACTATTACATTTCACCCACGGATATAACTTTTTATTTAACCTTTAAACATTCCCGTGACAGTACCTATCACTGGTATAGACTAAAACTATGATAAAGGACCAATAATGAAGATGTTTGTAAATTATGTTCATTGATATGCAAATAACATTATTGCCATTTATTCATCACTTTTCTCTGTTATCTTGGAGATGATTTAGAATAACGCGTAAAAAATGTAAATAAGAAGAAACATTTGTTTATTTATTATTTTCAACTGCAACCTTGCGCTATTAAAAAAACATCGTTTTATCAGTGTATATAAATTTAGAGAACACGAAATGTACGAGAGATTTTGTTTATGTAATTCCGTCCAAAAGATAATTGATATTAAGAGAGCATCATATACAATGATAAAACTTTAAATTACGTTTTTAAAATGAAATAAATAAAAACATCGAGAACGTGGCCAATTGCTAAATTTTTTTTAAGTACACTTTTAAACGCTATGTATTCTTTATGAGAAAGTAACATTTAAAATGAAGTGGGCTTACAGGTACATAATTTAAAAAAAGGTTTAATTAATGAAAGTTTAATTTTTTTCTGTAGTTAATAATAAATATGATGTTATATACATTTACATAAAAATGTGCAATCAAATATGAAACATTCCTATTCAATGTATTTTTCTTTAATTTTAAATTACTTAAAAATAAATAAATAAAAACAGCATAGCTGTTACTACTTTATTATTATTATTATTTAGTTATTAACTTATAATGAAATATTTAAATGAAAATATTATGATAAATTCAAACGTATTATGTTAGTATAATATTTTGTCACAGCGTCGAGGGTCTATTGTAATTAAGTGGGTTATAATGTAAAATATGAATATAATTAACGTGATTGCAGTTCGGCTTTCCGTTTCATGAATATTATTAGTAAATATTAAATATCTCGCTGTTATCATTGAAATCAGTCCATCGTTCGAATAGGACAAAAACCAATTGGATGATCGTAAATTTAATCATATAATAGTATATATGTTGAGTACAAATTACAAACGCAATACAAGTCGTAAGATCAATCGATAGTGTCCATTCTATGCCGAAGCAGAATGATGTTCAATAAAACCATTTTTGGCATAATATGTATAGCCTGGTATTTATACACTCAGAAGTGGTTTGGTTTGCCTCGGAAGAGCAGACCATGTAATTACAGAATTATAACGTTTAGTCGCATTAATGATACGGTACGGTAAATTTCAGTAGCAACTGCGATTAATGTTATCGTATCTAATCTCAGGGCGTTTTATTTGTGAGTTCGCGCCACCCAAGTAGCCAGCAATGAATTATTATAATTTGTTGGATTGAGTTATTTTTTCGAATATTGAACAACAATACAAAGTAAACGAGAGAAGTACCAAATTAAACGCCTAATACGTAGCATTAATAATAGCTGTTAGTAATATCATTTCGATACTATATACTTAATATTAGTATACGGTTTATACGTCTTAAATTTAGACGCGTACATGACAAGAAGTGCGAGTAAAGGAAATTACGATAGACTATACACATTCCGGATGGTGTAAGACGAATGGCTTCCCCAGATAATAGGACCATTACGGTAAACTCCGGTCTAGCGGAAATGTTCCTCTAAACAGAGGAAGTTTGTTATGGAGAGGTGTTCGAAAGACACGGTAATATTATAAAGCTGCGATTGAGTAGATGCAGTTCAAACACGTAACGACTACACCATCTTTATGTTCTGTGGTGTGGGAGGTAGTGATAGGAGGGGTGAAAATGCACGAGATGAGATATTATATTCCGCTGACGAATTTCCGGTATACGTTATCAGTATATTGGCTGAGGCTGAGTAGAAGACAGTCTAGTCGAACGGTCAGTCGGAAAAAATAAAATATAATAGCAACAATATAATAATATAATATATTGCAGAAAATATAATATGACTATATAGCTAGGGGAACAATGGCCTCGTCGTCATGGTTCGACTAACGGCCAAGTGTGTGTATAGTCGTTAACGCCCAAATGTGAGGGATACAAATTTGAAAACATGCACGTTTCAGCCCTTTTCGTAGTACACCATATCGAAATATATTTATGTCCTCCCAGTGAAATCGCTTAGAAAACGTTATGTCAGACACTTCGCGCGTATGAATATATATGAGCCGTCTCAGTATATCCGCCTCGAAGGCGGTTACTTGGCAGTGGCGCAATATTTTTCATTTTGGTCCTATCTCAGCAAATCCGACACGTTACCATAGAAATTTGAGGATTTTATATTAAATATGTTCACCCTCTCTCGCTTACAAAATATTTTCATTTTACTGTGACATATTAAAAATAACAAAACCTTAATATTATTTTACCGATAAAAATGTTGACATTAAAAAATAACGTTAAGCTTATTTTTAGTTTTAGAGTTGCAAATTCACAGAACTTGTAAATTTGTTTTCTTTTTTGTTAACATAAATACCTAACTATAATATTATCTTTAGTTATGTCAAATATCAAAGAAAAACAAAAGTTAATACGAATACCTGTAGCTTGTATAGGTTAACGGAATTTAATTTGTTTCATGTAAAGAAATTGATTAATAAACGATTTATACATTTATTAACTTTTACAAATGAAAGCGTTTGATATTTAAATGTAAAATAGTTTAAATTAAATAAGCATTTACAGTTATATACATTATACTTATTTATGTTATATATTGTTTTATAAGGATTACGAGTTTTTGTTTTTTTAGAAATCTTGTAGGAGAACTAGATAATTAAATAAATTTATTATAACATGGCCATGCGTATTTTTCAATACTTTAAACTACAGTAGATTTGTGGGTTTTATAGCTTCAAACAACTTCTATTTTTCATCGCAGTCATCTCTCTTAGGAGAATGGGAAAAATAAGTTTGTATGTCTTACAATATCAACGCCTAAGTGAAAAGTTTGCAAAATGCACACTATTCATTTCGATGGATAGCAAACTTTCATAAGCGTAAGTTAGCATTACGATTTTATTGTGACAAGTTCACAGCCCAAATTTGACGTAAAACATTTTAATTTCGTTCGTGAGTTTGTCAGCCTATTTTGTCATAATATTGGTCTGACACCTGTCGGTTCCCATTAAAACTACTTATACGCTTGTTTTGGAAACTTTAGCGAAGTTTTTAGCATACATTTATGTTTGACTGTTAGTTATGTGTGACACTTAAGTTGCATATACGTACCACTCTCCTGGACCTCAACAACTTGGCTGTCACGGCGATAAAACCCCATACACGCATATCCGCTTTGGCTGCAAAATAAAATGTACCATTTTAAACTATTAAAATAAACGACTATAAAAAATCATTTTATAAATTGTTAAAATTTTAATGAGCCGACTGAGTAAGTAATTATTATTTTCAGTAATTAAAAAAAGAACGAAAAATGGAAATTATTTGAATAATATGAAATAAGTTAATAAGTAATTACAATGTACAATGAATTAAATAATAAAACATTAAACAACAACATTAATAATAGGCATTTTTGAAACATTGCTGTTGCAATTAACCCTGCACTTGGGAGGCAGAAGGGACCAATTCCATTATTGTAACTTTTCAAAACTGGTTGTCTTTATAAAATTATAAAAATATATTATTAACATCATGATAATCAAGTCTAAAAATAGAAAATTAATTTTAAGGTCCCAGTCTACAAGCATTTTTAAAAATGATTTAAGTCGGACTCAGTTATGGACTTGGGTAATAATACACAAATCAAAATTAATGTTTGGACTTGGTTCTATATATTGTTTTCCAATATTTTTTTAAATATCTTAATTATTATTAAAATAAAGATAGATAAAAAGACGTACACCAAAATTTAAAATAAGAAAAGAACATAATCTCAATTTTGATAAAAATGGATTTGGCCCCTTCTGTCTCTCAGGTACATAAGTGTTGATAGTTTTATAATATTGTAGACTATTTATGTTTATAATCATAAATACCATTGTATATAATTAATTTAATGTTGATGATTTGCTGTGTTCTGATAAGTATTTTACTATAAATAAATACATACGAGAGTAGATTTTTACAGTTTTGTGATCGGTTATATTATGCAAACCGTATAATAAAGGAATATGTATAACATTTACAATGTTAACTTTTAACCAATAGTTCGTATATTGTTCGAATACAATAATTTAACTAGGCAAACTATAAACACGGTTGATCATCATTTTGATTTGTATACCGTGCTTGTTGCACTAGCTAGAATATACATACGATCTTATTATTTTATGTTTTGAAATTTATGTAAATAGTAATAATATAATGCTTTTTAGTTTTTGCTATGTGTACGTGTACAAGTCACATACTGCCCGGCGGCACATAGTCGGGGCAGGATATGTATATAGATAACGTATCTTTGCATATATTCGATCGTTAATTATATTGACGGCAACCATTAGAAAATAACGAACATTCTCGCTTATGTGAAATTTAAACTTCACATTACAATATTGACAAAATTGTACTTGCTTTTTTATCGTGAAGTCACTATTTACTAATAATCCTCCTTCCAGTGAAATTTTACTTATGATGTAGACTTTGTCAGAAATAATAATAAAAAAAAGAAGGAAATAAAAATGTTGGTTTTAATTTGCCAGCTTTGAATACCCTTTTATCCTTCTTTTTACTTTATGACCGTGCACGAGACTAAGAATTGGAAAAAAATAAAGACGGGGTTGATTACTTATACGAACCACGCCGACACGGATGAATGTACTCGAGAGTGTTTTTCGTAAGAATGTGTATACAAACATACTTACTCACATATAAATACATACATACACACACACACATACACATACACACTTGCATATGTGTACACACACATATATATATATATATAACATGTTCGTTTTCAGGTTGAACCGTTGAAAGTAAAGAAAAAAATATAAATATATATATTACGAAACCAACTCCAAACACTCATAACAGTCATAATACAACATTATATTTAACTCGAGAGGGAAATCCGTAGTCGAGATTTTCCCGACCCTTTTTTAATGTCGTATGGGTTAGGTCGTGATTAAAAAAAAAAAAATAAGTTTACGCATGTATAATAAAAAACAAAAACGCTCTTTAAGAGCTACGATGTACTTACCACCCAATAGTGTAGTGCGTGATGATCAGCGCCTTGTTATCGGTAACGTTGATTACTTTGAAACACGCGGCGCGGATGTCGTGGTCAGGTCCTGCCCCCGGGATGCTCTTCCGCAATGTGCCGTTTCTCGGTGAGAAATGGTAAACGTGACCGTGGTTCAACGAGTGCCAGGTGTGGTGTTCGGTTAACCATGATGGGTATCGGCAACCCGAACCAACGCCGTGGTGGTGGTGGTTTTCAGCTAGGAAAAGAAAAATGAGGATCATTAGTGAATACAGTACATATTTATTATGTTTGTTATATTTATATACATTATTTTGCTCGTCTATGCCATACTAATATTCTAGATTTTATGTATCGATATTGACTAGGAAAAATATACTCGAAAAGCACATTATGTGATGAGAATAAAGGTGTGACAGTTTTGACAAAATCAATTCTGTTCAGACATATATAATGTTCTACGAATCCTGTCTCCAAAAAGCGCTATCGATTAATAATATATTACCAAGTAGAATATTGAATAGTATAAGTATAATATAAGACAATAAGGTTTCGTTTACGATGGGTTCTACGAATTTAAATGGGTTATGACTTATGAATATTTTTTGTTAAATGGTTTAAAATCACGGATATACGATGTGTAATTAGTTGGTTTTCGCAAACATCGGTGAATATACCAGTATTCAGTAGACGACGGATTAAATGTGTAAATTAGAAATCAATATACCTATGTATACATGGTATACATTAAAATAAAATAATATAATTTATATAAAATCGTTAATACTGAAATAATATTGATTTACAGCAAATAATATACATAGATAAAAAGTAAATCAAATAAACAGTTGGGATCATAAGAATATTATAAAACATACTAATGGTGTATAGAAGTAAAATAGTTTTTGTTTAAAACGTCACCTTATAGCTTAAAAAATAAGCAGTACTTTTTAAACCATCAATTACTAATAAAATCGTATTTATAGATTAGACAGTTAGTTGAACATGTTCGTGTGAAATATCCATGTACACATTGTATTGTATGTATATAGTTGAAGTGCCTTTAACATATTATATAACCATTAAAAAAAATGTCTATAGAAGATAAGGGTAAAAATGGACGTTTAAAGAAAAAAAAGACTTAATCAGCAAATGTGTTTAGTGTTATGACGTTGGCAGCCATAACAACGAAAATGGTATTCTAGTAAAGGGTATTAGAAAAAACATTATAGTATAAAATATATACTCTCTTGTGTCCCTGATTTGAAAATAGATATATTATGTTATAGATGAATAATATCGATGGGTATAAAAAGAGTACACATACCTAAGTATTTTTTTTAAATAAAAATTTACAATTTTTTGCAAGTTCAAATTTAAAGATAAGTATTATTTAAAAATACACTTTATTATTCGCAAACATTTTGTTTACAGGATATAGGTATGTTGAGTTAAGGGTTACTGTGAAAATCGTTATAGATGAATCAAGAGATGATTTTTTAACGGTTATACGCAACAAACATAATGTTTAATAAACAAAAGTGTGAAAACGAATCGATAGATTTTTATTAAAAGATAACACATTTTACACACATATAAAAAGAAACAAAAGTAAATGTATACACGCTATAGTCTATTCGTCACTTCGACATTACGTTCGACGGAATAAATAATATACACCTATCTCTGCTACCTACGTTTGATTCATTTTTGACGTATAGTGGCCATTATTGTTGGTAAGGGAATTGTTTATTCCAAAACCATTACTATCGTCAACAATCGACAGTGGAGTGATAACAAAAAAATACAAGGGTAGTGGAGGTTTTTCTTTCTATTTTATAATATCAGACCGAAGAAAAAAAAAACACTATAAGGATCCTCTTACGTCGACCGGAAGTCGGTGCTCGATTACACATAGTTCACTGGACGAGCAGATCTGTGAAGAACCTTTGAAGGAAAAACAAATTTTTTTTCCGTCTCCATGCATTAATAATATGTATCATGATTGCGCACGCGCACTTGGTTAAAAAGGAAAACGTCATACGACGACGGGGTCGGTTAACAACAATAACATTCTTCGGATGAGTAGCATCCATCGATGACGGTTTGGGGTCGGAAGGGTTGCTGCACGCAAACGGTATGTGTTTTCTTTATATCCTGTCTACAAGCGCGCACACACACACTATCATCACCATCATCACCATCATCATCATCATCATCGTCGTCATCACCGCCATTCTCATTGTAACGGTGGTAGTTCGGACGAGCAGGAATGAAAAGATCATTAGTCCGGAAACGTTTCCGTCCGCGACGCACGTCGTCCGCAATAATTGCGGCCCATTTGTTGTTTGTCCCGGTAGATCCAGTGCAATGTATATACCTATATAGAGGTGGCCGTGCGTTGTGGATTTTTACGAAAACAAAGCGAAAATAAAAATAAAAAGGGTTATTAAAAAGTTTTAAACGCCCGGAAATTTGTCGCAACCTACACAGAACGTTGGATTGGAGTGGCGGACATGGCCCGTTATTACGGCGTGTTATACGCCACCGCAGCTACTACCTTTAGCTCTTTATACGGTTAACGGATAATCGTGGCAACTCGCGAGTAACCACTCTGTGCACGATTAACCATCGTAATTTCCTATCACCCTTGCCACTGCATGGCTATTTGGGAGCGGGTATACTTGATAAAGAAGGCAATCGATGTCGTCTATGTTTTACCTTGTATTCACTTACATTGTTGGACTGCTAATATAACAAGGTTACCTATGTGTCGAGCTTGGGAAAACGATTTTAACCTCCTCCACCCAACGTCAATCACTATCTGCTGTGTATCAAATCCATCTGAGGACACACACACAATAAACATTTACACGTATTTTTCTACAGAATTCAATTAATTTCCAAAGGGTAGATAATATTATATATTTAGGCTAGCGGTGCGATCATCGTTACACACACAATGGAATGTATACGTTTTCGTTCCAAGTAGTACTGTAATAACCCGTATTCGGAAGCCTATCTATATGTATCGAATCTGACAGCAATCGATTAATATAGACTTACTGTTCATAAGACACAAAACGTATTATAAACCGATTGCAAATAAAGACGAAAGAGAGATACTAATGCAGATAACACCGCAAGAGTAGAAAATCCAACGATTGAAATCTATCTCAATCGCATTATTTTTATTACTTTTACACATATATAAATATATTTATAAAACGAATAAACAGTAACTATTTTAAAATCATTCTTTTAACTATTTACCGTTTTTAAAAACAAAACAGACGGTTGTTGTAACACGCGCATGTTATTTTTCTTATACCTAGATAAAAATGAAATATAATAGATATATCCCAGTATTATTATATTTCTTCGAATTTGATTATGGAAATCGGCTTCTGAGGTTAGAAAAATATGTATGAATTTGGAATGAAAACTAGTAGCGCAGGTAGTCAAAAAAATATTGAACGTTCGTGTTCCAACCGACCATAAAATAGAGAATATACCTACTAAGAATAAAAAGAACTGTGTAACTCTCGTTATACAGGTAGGTACGAACAATAATCTTCTATTGATAACTTATTCCAGAATTGTGGAAGGTAATAATTAGAAAACTGATTTTTCATATTGACAGCGAATAACTTTATTCTGCAAATTCAGGATTAGAATTATTGAACATAGTATATATTAATATGACCAGACACATAAGTTATGTGAACTATAGACGTGTCATATTATCACTTCAGTTTTCAGGTATTTTCGTACCGTTTACTTAGTCTGTTTTGAACTTCAAAACTTCCATAACTCTAACACAAACCCACAAGTGACCTATTTGCTGAGTAAAACTAACAAACAATGTTTGAGCTCATCAACGTTGATGGACGCTTGTGATCTTTAATGAGTCTCTCTCTCTCTTGTCGGCCAGCAAACACATTGCGCACACAAACCGACTATAATCATTATCCAGCAGCCACGGTAATTATTATTATGGTCAGAACTAGCATTAGGTTCGATTACCGGATAGTTTCTGCTAATGGTGCGTATACGAAATAATGGTTCTGCTGTAACTGCTGGCGCGTGTTTGCTAATACCAAATATATGTATACAGAATTCAAAATTTTTGAAATTTCAAAAAAAAAAAAAAAAAAATCAATACATTATACACAAAAACACGTTAGGTTAGGTAATAGGTTGTATAATATAATAGTATAATAGTATAATAGTATAATAATAATATAATAGTAACCTGTTATCATTGTATTTTTTTTTAAATAACTGCAAATTTATAAAAATACAACTTTTTTACTAATCCTAAATATATTAGCAATGATTATGTTTAAGATTTTAGATTGGGTATTTAACTTAAAGAATAAAAACACTCATATTAATTGAGTTAATGATCTTTAAGTTACCATGTAAGGCAATCAATGTTTAATTAAGAAAATACATGAGTTAAATATTAATACCTTATCTTAATAGTGCAATATATTAATTACAAACATGAATTAATTATATATGCAATCTTATAGGTCAAAGAGAATAATTATTGATCGTCTATTAAAATCAGGTGGTTGCAGTATGTTCGAATCGAGTTAAGGAAAATTGTATAACGAAACAGTTTACTTACATATTTTTCCACATCAGTACATTACTATATTACTGGTATATGAGAATATTTAAAATGTGAAAAACTGAAAGTTGTTTTCTAAGTCAAACAGTTAAGTAGTAGACGTAATAATATGAGGTTAAATAGGTGTTGGTTCAGTCAGTAATTTTGTGGCGGCGCCGTATGATAGTAAATCTTCGAGTATACACGTATACGACACACTGTCGTTTCACTCAGATTTCGAAGTAAAAGCCCCGAATGTGTACTTATACCTAACAACCTCCTAACAACAATATATAAATAATGACCAATGACGGTTACCGTGAAACATTACCACGCTGTGAAGATATTACTCTAATCTAAAACAGACATTATTTTAAATGTCTAATAATTATAATTTCTACACAATAACTAATTAACAAAATATTTAATTATAGTTTTTAAACCTGGAATCGAATATTTAGATGATCAAACATAAACAGTGCAACCTTCAAAGAAATACATTTAAACATTTTATTCACCGCGCAAAACTCTAGGGAAAAAAATCACATCTCACGTTGTTAATAACAACTATAAACGCACGCTAGTTTATTCTTCGGGGTATACATATACGTATCACACATACACATGTATTTATACATAATAAACATATGGTGTAACGGTAAACAGTTTTTCCTTTTCGTCTCGAGCCGTACAGCGTACATACATATTATACAATATACACACTTGAGTGGTTACGCACAGCCTTGTGGCGAGAGTCGACTTTCGAGTTCCATGCTCTTGACAAAAGAAAAGGGAAAAAAATCGGAGAAAAAACCACCGACAATACTGTGAGCACAAAACTTTTGCTCTGATTCGGGGGAAACTCTCGTGTATCCCAGCTACCCAAACTTACCACTGCCATACACATACACACACACGCGCGGACCACATTCACCGCCGCCGTTGCCGCTGTCGGTTTGCCGGTGGTAAAGTTTTTCCTCACAGAGCCCCAGGACCTAATAAAAGATTTACGACGCCCGTTAAGTTTCGGCGGCCGCCGAGAAGGCGGGGCCACGTCGCTCGGAAACAATTAACTTTCCGGCCGATCGAGCAGCCAAATTACTACTTGCGGCAGGTTTAACCGTCGGTCCGTTTCCCATTCCCACCCACCTATCTATACGTCAACACCACCGTCGTCGGGTCTGTCGTCACAGCATGGTGCACACTGCACAGACAATGAGCTTAACCCAGATAAATGTGCACGCGCAGCACCTGACAACGACGGCGACTCGCCGCACGGATATGAAATGTCCGATTTAAAGTTGTTAAAACGTTACCGTATTCTGATGAACCATACAGTTATGGTAATATAAGAATACATTTAAGCTTTTGTATATACTTATATCATTATGCAGTGTTGTTCTGATGTGGTATTACATGCAAGGGATCACGTACCATTTGAATGTACAATTTCAGTCAGGTCAGAGATATTAACTCAGTGGGTGAAGCATAATGATGGTCAGTATTGTAAACGGTTGATCGTATTATAAAATTTAAAGGTATAAAGTGTAAAGCACAATAATCACAAAAAAAAAAACGCGATTTATTATTCGTTTGCGGTAACACCCAACGGGTAGTGTAGTAATGTAATACTATATTAAATTATATTATTATCGCGGAGTGTCAGCCATAGAATTGATATTGTTTTTTTATTTATTTATCTAGATCTAGAATACTTTTATCATAGGTTTAAACATGTCCTGTTTAAAAAAAAAATTACCATAATATTTATTAAAAATTCTTTTTACGTAGTTCTGTTATTGCTTTTCTAATATATAACATTTTAAACATCATCACTCTAAATGTTTCAAATCTTTCATGATGAATTTCGCGATAACTGGGAAATTTGTAAAATTCCAGCTTTATCAAGTGCTTTTTACTCAAATAAATATTTGAATAATGATAGTGACAAACATTATTATTTAGTGAATAAAATGAAAAAATTCCAAATATTTAATAATCATGCATATTATACAGTGAAAGTAAGTATGCAAAATACAAAACAAATTATGTTTTTTTTTGTCATCCAAGACTAGACGAAATATAGTCAAAAAAATCAAAGACAACACAAATAGTGGCGTATAATACCATAATATTTAAAAACCATTTCTCGTTATACATGGTATATTTATAATTTTTATTATGATACATATATATATAAGACACATCGCCAGAGCCAGACTTACGACTACACGAAATTGCGTCGGAAACGTCGACTTAACATGTAGTGACATAGTATATAATTTTATATACGCATGTAGTATTTTTGATTTATTTGTATATCTATTTTTTTATTTTCTAATTCAATCTCCAAGAGAGGGCTGCATCGGTGTCAGCAGCGGCTGTCGAGAAAACGCGTTATCGCCAGTCGACAGGTCGCTCCGCCACCGCCATCGCCATCGCTGAACCAAAAATAACCACTTACACAACATCGCCCGGCGAGGCGTTTATATTATTTCGCGCTTCATTTATTACGATACAATCCACTGGCATGTACTTATCTCGTCCATTCCGATTGCGTAGGTTGACGTATTCTATCCCCGCTACACCGCGGACCGTCCGTCCGCCCGTGCGTAAGCGCACCCTGCTCCGCTGTTCCCACGTTCACCGGTACTTTCCTATATACATCGCGATAAAGACCCCTTTGGCCGCGGAGAATGTTTAATTTCGTATAATGGGATCCTCTCTTCCTTCCCTAACGTCGCGCGCCGCCGTACGCCAAGTGCGGTCCTATCCCCCTTCGTCGATCGGTCCCTCCACCACCGTCGACGCGCCCTTTCGGCTCGTTTCCGCCTTAGGGACGACACCACACTACTCTGCACCCTATCACTCTGTATGTATATATATATATATATAGGAAGTTTGGCTCACGTCCAAACGTATATTATATCGCGCACACACATACACACATTCTGTATCGTACTTATATATACATATAGGTGTATATACCGTCCGCCACGCATTACACCGCGCTACTGTTTTCGTTCGTCCGTCCGTCACTACGTCGAAAGCTAACAATCATTCTTTCCTGGGAAATCGATATCGGAGGGGGCCATATGCTGACAAACACGGTCGTTTACAAGTCGGCGGCGGTAAATTGTTTCGGATTGCCACATTATACGCAGTATATATACAGTTGAGTACATGTATATTTTCATATAATATGTGTACAATGTATAAATACCTGCTCGACACGAGCTCCGCTCTGCCACAGCAAAGTTCATAGACATTATGCTACAATATAATAGTGTTTATATTATAGGTTTAATTAACCATTAATTAATACACTCGCGATACATAAATAAATAAATATATATTATTTCGATTCTCAAGGACTTGGTATCGACGGGTGCAAGACACCGGGGGACGACGAACCCCCACTACCCATTTATATTGTTCATATAATTTTACACACGGCGTATCAGTGATACACAGATGACGGTGCAGTGTAGTGTAGATAGGTGCCTACTATTAAATCGATTGTTAATGTAATTGTCTAACAGTTTTACAACGGAAAAAAAAATATTTCATTAAACTAAACGTTTTTTTTAAACTTATATTAGCGATTTTATTGAACTGTTGGCGATAACAACGAAGACTGTGTTTAAACGAACGCAATCGAATAAGTTAAAGTTAAATCACACAAAAAAATCTTGTAAAATAGGATGTTGATTTTTTTAAGAGACATTTTATGCAGTACGGCCAATAAAAATGGCTTTTGCCGAGTATAGGCACTTGAAACGTCCATTTCCTGGACGGGCCAATAAATAATGTCATGATGACGCACATTTCGAGATATTTTACATAAACGGTCCTCGAGAATATGTTAAGTTTTGGAGATTAAAAATAAAAAAAAAGTATCGTCGTCTTTTTTATTGTGACTATATAACTCGCGTTAGAGATGTTGAAGTGGAAAACGAGGAGAACACGCATTCCTATTACGATATACCCTAGTCGAAAAAGTGCTAAAACTGCTTTTTCTCCCCAAAGAACCCTCAGTGAAAAACGAACAAACGAATTGAGAACCATGTTTATTGAAATTTAAACAGCTACCCTTCTTCTCTTATCCTCCAATGTGACTGTTGAAAACTAGGGGTCTACCGGAAAGTCTAACAACGGTTCTTTTGCCATTCACTGTCAAGAAAATTAAAAGAAACTAATATATATGTTATATTAATTGATTTTTTTGGGCAAAAAGTGATATATCTCTTACAGCGAGATTTTTTCCAAACTCGCATCGTAAAACCTATGCAATGTCACAACCATAAAAACAAAATAAAATGTTTTCACGGCTTAAGCAATATACTTTTACACCCCTTGTGTGCTAGTATAATGGGAACATGGCGGATCAGAAAAGGCCGAGGGGATTTAATGTCGGTTTTACGGTTTGGCTCCGGTTATTATAGCTTTTTTTTTGACACAATATTAATCGGCAGTTGTAATTAACCAAGTTGTGTAGTAAAAAAGAAATACACATAAATTGTAACTCATAAATGTCCGTGAATATTAATCACTTTAATGCTGTTATTTTATTAATTTAGATGTTGTTTGTGCTGAAAATACCTGAGTAAAACGTGTACACGTGTACATATTTGAATATTAATGAACATACAAAATATCATGAAATATAAATACACAATATATTATAAAAAATATTACATGACTATTATTTAAATTTAATGAAACTTATTTGAGTTATAATTATTTTTCTATTTTATTTGTATTTATTTTAACTTTGCAATTCATTGTTGTGTAGAGACGGAAAAACCAAAGTTCATAGTTTAATTGTGGATCGTATTTGATAAAGAAAATTTCAATCAACAATATTAAAAAAGTCTGTGTCTTATCTAAGTAGTTGATGGTTTTGTTCAAGCTTTTTGACAAATTAATACGTGCAATTCGAATTTAAGTTAATATAAAACAAATTCTACTATTTACATTATTAAAATAAAATACAATTAAAATTCTTTGAAAAACTTCCTGGGTACCATTACATATTTATATCAATTTTTCATTACAAAATAATGAATGTAAATTGCATTAAAATATTTTAAAAACTTTTAATAATAAAGAGTATAAGAATTAATAATAAATTATAAGGTTATGATGCAAGTGCATTTTTTATTTACTTATGTCAGTGAATAAAAAAAAAATGTTTTTAAAACTAAGAATTTAACTTAATTATATTTTGCGATAAATACTTTGTATTTATATATTTAGGTTACAAGATTTTGTGCTATAACATAAAATGCACACTTCGATTGATATTTACAATTATATACTACACACAATAGTATATATTATTAATTTATACTACAATGTAAGGAAGATATTATTAAAAATTAATTTTTTTCAGTGAAATAAAAACGAATTGCAAAATCGCAAACGTTTGTCACAACAGTCAGAATAAAATTAGATGTATACAACTATAGTACTATCTCATTGTGTATAGTTGTTTCGATAAAACAAATTAAGATTGAATCCGATACCAGAAATACACCTAGAAGTATCGGAAAACGATTAATCGAATTCGACCCTTTTCTAAATGTTCACTCGGAATGTAGTTGTAGGTAGTACGTTTTTCATGGATTACGTGCAAACTATACGAAAATTATATTGAGGAAATTTCACGTAGCTCTTTTCTTTTCCAACCGACCGGTCTCGACGTATAAAATTATATTTATTTTAGCAATAAACTAATGGAGTTATAAACGGTAAAATACGTATGTGCGTGTTTAGCTTAATAATTGAGGGGGAAAAATTGTTACCTTATAAGAACGTACAATGATATAAAGAAGAAAAATACATTTATATTCAGGGATTAGGGAAATTAAAGAAATATAAAAATAATTCCAGTGGGTTCATATGACGTCTTATACAGAAGTGGAAAGGAAAATACGTCGCGTGGATACCTTGAGAATTATACGAGTATAGCAGCGTACATTATACATATAGTATTGTATGGATCGACTTGTATGTGCGATAGAGAATGAAGCAGATGAAGAAAAAACATTGCATTACGAATGAATAACGTCCAAATCATGTCAACATAACATTTGTAATCTGTACTCAAAAAAGACATATTTAAGCTGTATAGCGGATAGCAAAACCATATTTTGCATTTCTCGTTTCGTAACTATAATTAGCTGTATAAACTTAAATTTAAGTAACCTTTTACAAAATGTACTAAAAATGTATTAATTTTGTGCTGCACGTAAGCTATTTAAAATGTTAATATGTTTTAAATTGTAATAACTGCCACTCTAACCAGACAATAAATTAATACTAATAGTTCCTTTATTTTAAACATTGAGTAAAGCGTCAACGTATAGTACGAGTACACGCCTTAGTGAATTTTGTAAAATGTTGATTTTACATAATTTAATCTGTAAGAATGAGGGTTCTTATGTTTTGCATATTCAAATGTTGAAACATTTTGGAATAAAAAATTTAACCAAATTTTGGTATACATTGATATTTTCAAAACTCAAATGACTTTTGATACAATTAGCTACGTAACTGAATTTTTTCCAGTCTAGATTTTATACATATTGATCAAAAAATTAAATCATGTTTAAATATTAAATAAAAATAAAAATAAAATTATAATTTTTTGGTGGAGGGAGTGGTCCGGCGTTATATAATTTATATTTTATAACAGGTTTAGAACCCCTCAGGTAAAATGCAATGAGTGGTTTTATTATACATATTAATAACAATAATTAATATATAGTGATGAATAGAGTCGACAAACGTTGACATTCGTATTCAATTTGATATCGATATATTTATATATATATATACATATTATGTATATATTAACCATTATACAACAGACGAAGTGGGTTTTTGTCCGTTGACATCCCGTTGTTTAAGTGGCGAGGGGTGCAGTGTATAATTACACGACTAGTCGTAAAATATATTTTTGACGGATTTAATCAATAACAGTGATAATAATTTAACGAAAAAATATAAATAATAATAATTTATTTTTGACGAATTCAATAAATATAAGCATATTATAATAGTATCGTAAATTTTTATCGAATAAAATATAATCTGTAAATTGGTTTTTACAAGTTTTTGAGCAATTATTATTCATAGTTATTGTGCTATAAATTATATGAATAGATAAATCATGCATAGTTTCTACGAGCACCTATTATTAAGATTACCAAAACTAATAAGTTATACATAAATAGTTAGAATACACGGTAGAGTAAAGGTTAGTCGAAACAAGAAAAATCATTTTTTTTTTGTCTGTTCACTAGATTGATTTGAAAAAGTGAATTAGGTAATCGAAATGGTGAAGATTTTAGATAACTGACAGTCGGATTCATCAATTTTATCGATTTTAGTACGTGCAAATTAGTATACTTATTATTATTTATTTAGACGACCATCGGGCACAGCGTTGAGGCGATATAATATATATTAATTGAAAATGGATGGGCGGTGTACCGATCACAGTGAATCTATACTGATTAGGGTTTTGTAATACCTACGTAATACATATTTGATATTTTACTATAGCAAAATATACAATTTACGCTTACTGAGATTTTCGTCTTTTGTTGTCGTTTGTTTTAACTCATCTGGGTCGATCGGAGCCGATAGTAGCGTATCGTTTAACAAGTAAAATAATACGGTGCAATAAGCAGATAAAAGATTAGATGACACGTGCATGTGGACCAAATGATAACGACGGAGCGAATACCATCGTAGATGAATATCATCATAGTGCTTATTCTATTTGGGAGTACCCATACGGATCTATTTATAATACTTATGTTACAAAAGATGGCGCCGGTTAAGCGTACGCAAACGATATCCGGCCACTTTATTACCTGTGAATATAATACATAGATGTATAATACCTACTTAAATCATATTTTATACCAGCACCATGACGCACATCCATATAATATACGACAACGAGCGCCGATGGAGTGGTGTGTAAACACACCGGATCTGACGAACTGCGAACTTTGAGCGCTATAGGGATGTGCGCGCGCGCGTTTATTATGTACGCGTGTGTTTGTATGTATATCGGCGGCCGCGATTTTAATAACTATGACTACGTATTGACATTCCCCTACGGCGGTAATATTATATAATATATACCATCTATATCGAAGCACGACACGCGTTATATATTATGTTATGACACATTATAATAAAAAATGTATATATATATTAAATTAGATTATAATTCATATCACATTATTATATTGTGTTCCGACGGTTGGCGTTGGGCTGCCGATTTTTATTAATTTATTATTTCAACCGACCGAACTGTGACGAATATCATTTTTTTTTTATTCTTTTAAAACCAAAAAGGTTATATGAATTAGGAGTTCACCAAATCTAACTTTATTTAATAGAAAAGTAATATGGTTCAGTTGAAAGTTTTTGACAGAAAAAAACGAAGTAACTTAAATCAAGTTATCAGATACAAGTTACCATTTTTTTTTTTTTTTTTGTAACGTAGGTCTTATGTTAGAATTTGAAATAAATAGATAAATATAGATGAACATACATTACATTAGTGTTGGGAATTGCTTAACCTGTATTATGTACACACCAAAGTTCACATTTAAATCCCTAAAAATTTCAACATAAGTAATTATAATAAAAATAAAAAAAGTAAAAGAAAATTTTCTTTTTTTTGTAGTTCAGTAGGTAGTATTACAATATTTATTAAATTAATGACATCATAAATGATATGCATTACTGGTCATAGATTTATTTTAAGAGCTAGATCTTGGTATCACGTCGTAATATTCTCATCACTTTATTATTATAGTGCGGTTGTCATTATTATTATTATTGCTATATCACATTACAACGTAGCGTTAAAAATATCATTGTTATGAATGAGTTATGAGATAACGGCTAAAATAGAACTGCGAAAGTGGTGTAGCTAAATTGCCTATCGTTTGCGCCGCGTTATCGTAATTTTATTATTCACGCATAAAAAAACATCATTCGCAAAATTTGTGATGAAATCGTGCACCGAGTAAACGCCAACTAAGATAGTTCTTAGAATTGGATCATTTTATTCTATGAGATAAAATATTCTTTTCATTGCACTTATCACATACAATATGTATCAACAATATGTTAAAAATTAACTCACTATTAGTTTTACTTTAATACTCAATTACGTCATACAATTCGTGAAAACCCTTACGTGGTAGAAACTAACACGTTCAGTCAATGAAAATCATCAAAGATAAATGAATTAAATACATTAATATCCAAATTGAATCAAGTATATGATTACTATATACATCTTTAAATACTTTTATACTTTTCACGTCTACAGTTAAAAACAGTTAAAAATAGATCAAGCTCCACAGTTGACTAAATAATCGGCCGTGTGATATACTCTTAGACAATATGTATATTATATTATGTCATTACGAAGAGTGTAACTATACAATTTTTCTCTTTCCCAAACACGCACACACATCCGCGCGCATCCGGTCAGATAAGCGAATAAAGGAGAGCGGGATAAGGTCGATACGTAAAATTTCAGTTGGAATCGGCAATACACGCGCGCGCCAAATAAAAATAATACAAAAGCGCCGCCGGTTGCAGAGAATAGCAACCGACCGACAGAGTTTCTAATCCAAAATCTACGCGGCGGCGGACAGATTTTCGCAAACGATACGTGTCTGAAATAAAAATCAAAAAATCTCCGGACAATTCGTATTCACTTCCGTAACGTAAAAGTTTGTGCGTGAAAAATGCGATAACCAGTGAAAACACGGCCACACTACGCTCTTCGTCGTATATATAATATAATTCTATTTTTGACAAATGCCTACATGTATATACTAATACGTACAGCAAATATACTACGATATATATCTCATCGTGTACGCGCGGTCTCGTCATCGCAAAACCCAATTTTCCAACTATTTACGTTCAACTACAATACTACATAAACTTCGATAGCATTCGTAAATTAAATATAAGTTTTTATCGAGAAACATGAAAATATATTGAAAAGAGACGACCACTGTTGCCGTTACCTTGTAAACTTTACGACATATCTAAGAATGCTTATCGGGACACGTAGTTATAGATTATGTATATAATATATTTACGATATTGATTTTTCCATTTCAAGCACTTTTGTTTTATTACGATTGGATATGCGTCTTGTTTCAGCGAGTTCGATTGTGTACGATAATAAAAACAAACGTATCGCCTAAATCACGGGTTTATCCTACATAGGAAAAGAAATTCGACCAACCGTATCATTATGAATATTTCGTTATATAAAAAACGGGTTTAATAGTAAAAAAATAAAAATAAAATCAACTATTTTATATAATTGGAAAAAAATCAATGTAAATTAAACATGACTATGCAATTATAGTTCGAAGAAATTCGATTCGAATGGAAATTGGTTTGCAATCGAGCAACAAGTGGTGGTGGTGGTTTGAAGTTAATTCTTTTCAATGACTTTTAATTGCTTTGAAATCAATTAAAACAAAAACTTTTTCACTTTTAAAATATGCTTACTATAAGACAAAAGGGTTATAAAATACATTATTTTAAGTATCATATTTTTCTGCCAGAATATAACCCCTATTTGGAAGTTTAATATTATTGTTCTTTGAAAGAATTAATTTGCCAGACATTAGTTATGGTTTAAAAGTTACTTCTGAGAAAACTTTTTAACAGTCGTGCGACACTCGGTTTTGAGGGCGTCATAAATCACAAAGTTTTTTTTTTCTCCAAGACATTAGTAAGTATGACGCACCCCTGAGGTATACACCTTAAAATAACATTACACTTGGGTTAGAAGAAGTTTAAGACTATTATAAACTACCATTCGATGAGACTTTCGTGTCACGATTACACGCGCTATGACGTATATATCAAATCGTAAGGCTTGTAAAATATTGTAAATACACGAGTCGAATAAATAAATCAAAATAAAATCGGAAAATATATTTTTTTACTTTTATAGATACAACATATCTATTTAACATTAAATAATTTATTTTATTTTAAAGTATTTATAAGTACATGCTATACTTATAAATGTAATGGTTACTTATCTCATCTCGCCTTTTTTTTTTTTTAAATAGAAAAGATTTTGCTTTTCTACAAATTTATTCTTGTGGGGTAAAAAAAATAATAAATTATGAAATTGACGAAGGATTAAATATTTAAATACAATTATATACGTATTCATAATTTAATGATTTTTTGTAGATTATTATTTTTAAATTAATTATTTGTAAAAGAAATGAGAAGGAGAAACCACTTTTGATACTTAAGAAAGACACAGATCTCCTATTTTTCACGTTGGTACACGATATATTGTTGTATATCAATATAGTATAAGATTAATTATTGTTGTATTTTAATTATATATATGATCTCACAGATAATTCATCGAATACGAAAAACGCATCGATGTGGAACTCAATTCACTAAAGTGTTTTTGACATTATTCAAATTTTAAACGTTATTATTATAAACATGAGTAAAAGTTAAAAATAAATTAAACAGGATTTTATATATATCAAATGGTAACTTTACATTCAAGTTTAAATTCTTAATCTTAAAATAAGAAATCTTCAATTTAATAAAAAACAAAACGAATACATTTCATTATAATTCAAATTTTAAATGGTTTTTTGTAAGTTAATTATAACTTTAAGAGTTTTATAAACAACGTAAATTCTATGAGTGATGACAAATTTCGATGAAATTATACAAATACACATGAATAATTAAGAGAACTTTTGTAGAGTAGTGTTTCAAACTTAAATTTGTAATACAGTTGCCAAAAATCTTACTGGTTATTTTTTTTTTTTAATTAATGTACATTATACTCGTATGTAAGTATATATTATTATTATGTTGTGTTGAGCAATTTCGTTCAAACATTGGTACAATAAACTGTAATACCGTTTTGAAAATTACCGACTATTGAATACGTTGAATAAAATATACCCAACACTAAATAAAATATCAATATAGAATTAAACATGATATTATAAATTATATAAAAGTATCTTAACTATAGTAAATTTCATCGGACGCATAATAATGGGAATTATGAAATAATGTAGATTTGATAACGAGAGAAAGAGTGAGTAGTATGTACAATGTACATTGTATATGATAACCCTCAACTTACCTCTGATGAATTTCATAGTTCTTGACCCGTCAGTGGGCGACGACATACCATTACACGTTGCATCACCTGACTGGGCCATATCAAACGTACCACCCATCGATTTGCCCACTACAAAGCACCGATACTTTTCTTCATCTGATGACGTAGGCGTGTGTTCCAGCTTACCGATCATGTACTTCGTCGATCCGTCTTTCCACGTAGCCAAACATAACAGTTCCTCTACTGTAAAATGATAAAAATAATAAAATAAATAAATGAATGAAAAACATCGAGAGGAAAAAAAAACTTATACTACACTCGTGTATTAGAGTATAAAATGATTATTTTATTTTTAATATTCAGATTATATGAAATTATATGTTGTCTGTATGCTAACATTTATTACAGTGGCCAAGAGAACGGAGATGTATGATGGCAATGATATTGGAAAAATGAAGTGTATGTATAAAAATAATATAACTACAGCGACTTTGAAAAAAATTAATAATTGACTGTTGAGGCCCGAGGATAAGTTATAGAATTAATTAATTAATAAATCAAGTATTAATACATATCAAATACTAAATTATAAATGACATATTATGAATTCGTTTATATAATATATTTAATATTTATACATACATATATTTATACACATTTATTATACTCTATAAGCAAAAATTACTCTAATAGGTACAACAGTAAAGTGTTAAATATATTTAAACGATTTATCACGCTACTATTATCATTGTTATTTCATTCTACTTTTGCACCTCAAAATAAATTAACGATTCGCTAGAAAATAGAAAAAAATATGTACTTCTTATACATACGTATTTATCGTTATACAAAATACATGAATGGGTTCTATAAGTATATAAATTTAATATTTTGTATTAATATTCATTAGAAGTATATAATTTCAATAATTGAATTTAAGGGTTGGTATGTAAAATTAAAAATGAACATATGATACTTATAAAATATTTAAAAACACGTTTCATTTTTATGTAAATCGTTGGTAATTTAGGGCGAACAGTTGACTTTCAAGTCCATCGCATTGTTAGTGAGGAAAAACATGAAAATTAATAAATGAAAGATAATTTGGAGAAGAGCCAAAGTGGCTTTTGAGCTTCTCGCTTCTCATAAACGAGAATTTCACTCACGCTCCCTTCTTATAACATGTGCAGAGATAAACACATACCTACTTAAAATAATTTAACGTTTTACATTTTTCCAGAGCTGTTGCTATAATATTCAGTAAAATACTATAATTACATACAATGGCGTATCGATGTGCATTACGACTTAAGTGTTAGTATAACAAAAAACAAAATAAAACTACACCACAATTACCGGAAGAGACGACTTTTTAGATTTTTATGCATGTAAAATACTTGAAACACAATTGCTACGTTTAAACAGCAACCGTTATAGGATACCCGAGCAATTTGTAATTTTAAGTACGGTTTTATTTAGGTAGCTCCAAACAATTATCGTTAATGACATTCCACTTGGAACAAAAAAAAAAAACAACCGTGTACACATTTGATGTGCTTAATTCATTTTTTCTACAAGGAGTTGGCTTCAGAATTCACAGAATGTGAATAAATGATAAGTATTTGTAAGAGGGTAGATCAAAACATGGGCATCAAATGAATTGCACTGGTATAAAGGGCACGGTCGATGAGAATGTTTGTAATTAATAGGTGACCATGCGGGAGATGAAAAATGCTCGTATTTAACGACTACTTGGTGTAGGTAACACAATAGCATTTTCAATTAATAGGAAAAATTATTATGTAATATCATAGCTGGCCTATGTTGTAGACTTAGTCATTAGAAGGATTACAAAGTACATTATTTAGTGTTATTTACGCAGCGGCTGTACTATTATATAAAACGGATTTCACTTTTGTTAGAAGCAATATGCGTGGCAGGAATTTAAATCCAATAAAATACGTTTAATAATATATTATAATTTGAATAAATATGTAACGTTTACTTCTATAGAATAGATGGTAAAAATGAAAACAAAATATAAAATAAACAATGTAATAGATGCGAATGAAATTTAAATAAAAACGTTCGATTTATTTTTCGTAATATATACATTATACATATTTTTGTTTTAATATTTTTTTGAGTAGGGAAGAAACTGTTAGTGTGAGTTATGTATAGTGTGTACGTTATGCCAACATTATTCGTCAAATAAAACTAATAGATTGAAATTGCGTAAGAATTCAAAAGACCAATTTTAAGGGAAAACAAATAATACCTAATCATAAAAATAAAATGTTCCAATAGGTCAAATTGAAAAGAACTTCCGTTCAACTTGCGAAAATAGTGTGCTTACCTTATATGTCAATAAGTGTTTATCGTTGAATTATCTTATACATAATATTAAACATAAGAGTACAAACTTACTCCATATATATATTATTATATAAACTATATTATTGTGTGCATACAATATAGTTAAACAACTGACAAAGGCATATACGGTTTTATCGTAGAAATGTAGTGACAGGGCGTAACTCTAATTGAATAATTGAAAGGTATAATGTGACAACGTAAAATATTAAGTGATAAAAATCCGAAATTTTTTGAGATAACTTGCGTAAAATATGTAAGACTACATAAATTAAAAACTATAAAAAATAAACACGACTGTATACGCGTTACTCAAAGCGCCGGTTTAATTGACGTGTCGAGTTGTGGATCTGGACGGAAAGCGACATAAATTTTCAGCTTAATAATTCAAGTAGAGTGAGTTTGAAACTAGAGAGCACTTCTGTAAGTTAACACTAAAACACATACCCCCTCCCTTCCATCACATACTCGTACAAACACACGGTCGCTCACGGTAACGACAAAAAGTGAATGGTGTTACGGTTAAACGTTTCAATTTATTAGAAGATAATAAATTTCGTTGAGATCCTGGTATTTCGAATTATTATTCTTTGGTTTTTAGACTGCGGTTATACGAGTATCGCGTAAATCACATGATAACTAGGGAGAATGCGTGGTGTATGTGTTTTAAGTGTAAAATATACTTGGTGTAAACGTCGTTGTCGTTATACATTAACAATATATAATATATACATTATGTATATCGTATATATATATAATGTATATATAATATCATATGATTTTGAACTATTCCTAATGCTCGCCGCCTTTACTTCGGCTAATAGTGTTTTCCCCGTGTAATTTATGTGTCTTGAGAACAACAACTCAACACAATAGTCAAGCCAATACTACTGCTACTGCTCTAGACCTGGTAACTTTATCGTAAAACGCAATTCATAACCTAACATTTTATTCTTCCGGTTTGCATGGAACTCAGACAAATCTAAAGCGATAAATTTTCATTAACTTCACTGCTTATAACTTAACTTATTAAATTCAAAAAGAGATACAATAACGGAAATTATTAATACAAGTATTTTTATAGCAGTGACCTATATTTGAAAACAATAATGATACAAACAATTAGTTACATATAATTTCTCTATTAAATCTTAAACCTATAACCAATAACCATGATAGTGACTAATATTAAAAACAAATCGCTTAGTTTAAAATAAAATAATCTGTAAATTATTATTAGTAAAACGCAACCAAGGAAACATGGCTATTTGCTGTACAATATTATATTAACATATGATTTTTAATATTAATTATAGTACCAATAATAAATATAAAAAATTATACGAGTACTGGATTCTGATAAATTTTGATAAGCGATTGAGCTATAGAAGAACACTCATGCTCTTCCCCCTTTTTCTTCATTAACGCAGTTTTGGAATAAAGTTTTAAAATAAAGGGATATCATGATAAGTGTCATCGTTTGTGCAAGTAATCACTTGATTATTATTATTTTTTTTAATTTTGTAAATCACAAATTAACAATTAGGATAATAACTTAAATTAATTATGTACTTAAAATTTTAATGTATTTCGAGAGTTAATGTCGTAATAAGCTCGAAAAATTTAGAATTGGTACCTAATATAAAAAATAAGTTTACTAGTCACCTTTTTCTAATTTAAAGACTATATTCTTAAATTTTTAAGTTTTTTTATATTCATTAAAGGGGTGTTCTGTGAAGATACAAACTTCTATTAATAAATTATAATTCCTATTTTATTTTAAATTATAATAATTTTTCTGAACATTTTGACGTTTCTTAATCAATATTCAAACGAGTAGTTTTTCAATTATTAACTTTGTGTAGGTACTAAGTATAAATTATGTGAATTGTGGATGATAATTGATTTGAAATATGTGGAATATGACGATTTGAAATTTTAGTAATTAATATTACTATCAACATTTACAATTTGTAACAATTGTCTAAGTACCTATTTCAGATACTTAATAGGTCCTATCCTACCACATCGATAGGTATTATATTTTACAGTTTATATTATTAGGTAATAATAAACATGAAACGAACGTCGGTATTTATTTGCATGAAATTCATACTTGATCGATAACTATTCTTATTAAATTAGTAGATAAAATATGTGATTACTATTGCACTGAATATACGAATATACCAAATTCCTCGACGAGATAGATTCGGATGAAATACTGATCGAATTTTCCAAAATTGATGTTTGTTATAGTTGATATATTTATTCGGATGTTTGGTCTGTCAAATTTGTTTGAAACAAATAAAGAAAAAATACGCGGTAACGTTATGCAATTTGTTATCGATAATTTATCATGCGAAAAGTTATTGAGAACTTTGAATTCCAATGAAGCGCATATATTTTGTTTATAGATTTTCCATATGATCACGATAAATCTAAATCAATTGGACGACAAATTCATAAATCACAGAATATATTACTTGCTGCAAAGAGCGTGTAATGACTGAAGACACTATACAGTGTCGTGTTATACTAGTTCATTTACATGAGTTGCCTATCCGAGAGGCCACGCAAAGACGAGTTTACGAAGTTATTATTTATTATATTTTTCAATAATTCACCAGAAAATTCCATCACGATTGTTATATACATTTATACTTTACCGTTGTCTCGGCAAAATGCCGGAGAAATGCGATTAAAAACATGCAAGGCTTATTGAACCTTTTATTTCTGTTTTTTATGTGTATACATTTTTTTATTGTTTATTTGACAAAAGCGGAGCCACACGGAACTGTAGCGTAGCTCTCACGCTAAAAAAAACCAAACAAACAAACAAAACAAAAACAAAAAAGCTGAAACGGAATTCTATTAAGCTCTGAAAGCTCGAACAATGGGAGGAGGAAAATAATATTTTACTTTTTTTCAACCCACCAACCCACTTTTTTAGACAAAAAAAATCATCATCAAAAAAAAAAAAAAAAACGCTGTAGTCGCGTGAGGAATCGCCTTTTGGGTTTTTGTTGCAGAAAAAACAGACCATAAATAAATACACACTGAGACGCATATTATAACCCGGCGCCGTACGATAAATACGCTATGCGCTCGCGTACGTCACGAAAGCTGGCGAGGGAAGAGTCCAAATAATATTCAGAACTTTTTGGTTTGTCGATAATTATTGATATTGCTGAAATGTCGACTTCAAAGTTTTTAGAAACCGAAAGAGGTACAATAACAGCGGTAAAGTTTTTTTTACGATATAATAGTTCGGAATATTATAATAGTATACGTACAATGCGTGTACTTTCTACATATTTATTATGACGGAAGAGAATTGAATTTAGTTTTTTATATTAAAAAAAAAATATATATAAAATGTGTAATTCAGTTAAGGATTTGAAATGTTTGAAAAACACCATTATTATACAGCGATAAAATATTATGAATCAAGGTTTTTGTTAAGCAATCTTGATTAGACAAAAATAGTTTATATAAATTTAAAACAAAAATTATATGAGTCTATTTATATTATGTATATACTATGTATATTGTACATGGTGTGCAGTGTGTATGTTTAGACAAAGCATTTTGAATTATTTACAGAAAGTGGAATCATGAATGTTTAAATTTATTGCATGCAAATGTTTTTCAAGCCATTAACAAACGTTCCGAACAAAAGGTAACGTATTGTTATTTTTATCATCTTTATTTGATCGATAACCGTACGTACACACGCGTAGCAGTGCACAGCGTGAAATATTTCAAATCATTCGAGGTATGTCAATGGTGTTCAGTTATATTTTGTATATTGATTGTTTAGCTTTACATTGCATTCGATAAATACACCTGATACTATATCCTAAATCGGGGATTTCAGAGGATAATATTTTAAATAATTTAAAAAATCCTAGTCATTTTATACATTTTGTTAACGACGCACGACGGCTTGATATTTCTACTATTATAAAGAATATGGTTTTTGTCTATTTCATATATCGAAACAACACAATTACAAATCTGTCATATTATATTACAATTAGTATTCACTATTCAGTTCATAAACTAAACTAACAACAACCGGAAAAGTGGTAGAGAAGAAGCCAGTAGGCTACTACCTATACTGTGGAAACGAAATTTGTAGAAAAAAGTTAGAGCTATATTGGTGCGTCACGGCATGATAGTTTTTGACTCTTCATTATTTCAGAATCGAATGAGAGCCCAGCGCGGTACCTCGTCGGAATATGCAAACGCACTGCGCCGGGGTGAGTCCCTCCTTTCTATCGCGAGGGACAATTTCGTGTTTATTTCGCGTGCGACACTATATACATATACATACAATAAGCCATTTTATTCGGCCGATCGATATTACAATACTTGACCCAATTATTGAATATAATGTAAATATACGTAATCTCCTCCCGTAATGTCTGTTTTTGTAGCGATGGAGAGATGTAGACATATCACAGCAGGCGATCCACAGACTACGGATTGTTAATGATGTATGTATTGGTGTGTATATGAGTTTGTGTGTGTGTGTGTGTGTGTGTGTGTGTGTGTGTGTATTTTACATAAATTATAAAAATCATAGAAACAGTTTAGATGTTCATCAGCTTTTAAAAATTATTGTGTCGAAGATAAAAGATACATAATTCGTATATTACGTTACAAGCCTATACCTATATATTATGTATGCAATTATGTATATATATATATATATATATTAAGATATCGAGGACGTCATCTATATAGTTTGATTATTTGCCAACTGAGAGAATGATGAAGCGAGATACTCTATCTGTCAACACGAAGACAAGACGTATTATATGATTTCTAGTGTTATACAAGTATATTCCAGACGTAAGTTTGTAACAATATATATTTTTTCATAAAGTTTAATATAGCTTAGAAATGACGATAGTCCAATTTCAAAAATATGCAATACATAATAACTTAAGTTTAATTGTTTAATGTTCAAATTTTAAATCACTGGATAAATAATGTTTACTGCCGTATTTTAGGCCACGGAGGTGGATATATCAAAAACTAGATAGGGTGGGATAAAAATGCACAGATTTTTATATAACATTCGTGTTATATTATAGACATAAACGCAATACGCATAATTTGTATACAAATAATAGATACTATATGGGGTAAACTAAATGCAAATGAATCTCTGTAATTAAAACACGGTAGCCGACTGAAGTTTATCATATATATATAATAACTATTATGCTAATTATAGCATGTGTAGGTTTTATATTATGTCGGGATTACTAACCTTAGCTTATATTATAAGAATACAATCACATAACATGTAATTTATGCTTCATCAACTGTTATATTACCCGTAGTGTAAATACTGCAAATTGCAATACATTTTTATTTGTTTTAAATATATTATAATGTAGGAATATAAGTGGTGTCCGTCTGCTAACTGAAAAACTTGTACTTTCTGACAAGTCCGTTTTCAGTATAGTTGTTATACGCTGGTAGTTGTATCTATCCATATGAATATAATTATAGTAAGCCACTGATGTAAGGCGATCGGAGAGGATATTAAATAATACAGACTGACAGCCGTTGGAACATTTGTCGTTACGGTGTCCGGTAAAACGCGGAATAATCGAGGCGTGTGTAGCTCGTCGATGAGTGCCACAATGCGAAGCGCTGGCGGCGGTTAGCGAAGTTAGTAAGTCTCGTTAAGTGGCAGCTTGATGGAATCGTCTACACCATCGCTACGAGGCGAACATCTGCGATAAAATGTTTATCATATTATCCAGTGTTTCATCCACCCCTATCTTCACCTATATGTCGTCCGATCTTGTCCCCCATATTCCCAACCAGCCAACCCATTCGTCCATTTCGTCCAACGTCTGGTAAAATTTTCATGACCGTACCACACTTCTCGTTCTGAGTCCTAATGATGAAAGTTTCGGACGCGGCAATCGTGCAAACGCCGTAACGGTAACTTTTCTTTGAGAACAAACTGCAATATTTCATTTCCAAGATAAACTTTATCTAATTCTTTTTTTCCGCTTTTCCGTTTTTTTTTTAAATTTTTTTTTTTTTTTTTGGGGGGGGGTTTGTAAAACATTTGATTGTTGAACTTACTTAGATTGAGCTTATTATACATATTATATTCTTTTAGAAGTTGTTTCATTAAATACAATGTTTTTAACCAATCTCGACTATCCTACATAAGATTATCTTCAATCGCTTACAATAATAGCGCATAATCTTCTTATTTGTTATTTTATTGGCAATCAGATGGATTCAGAACTTTGTACTCCTCTTATGTTATTCAATTACAATCAAGACAAAATTCATTGTTAAAGTGAGATTTTATCGTGATAAATTAAGTTAGTTGATTATAAAAATAGAGGGTATCAATAATTACAAATGAAATAATGATATAATAGAAGTTTTAAAATAATTGTATACCTCAAGAAAATAAATAAAGACTCAACAGCATAAAAGTAATACACGGAGGGTGTAACCTAATTGAGTACAGTACCTATTTTGGAACAACCCAATTGAGTATACAGACAAATAAATGCAACGTTGTCAATTTTAAGCGAATATTGGTAGAATATATTTTATTTTAAATTAACAAACGCGGTAATAATTTTCATAGAATTTACAATTCACAATCCTACAACACTCATCAATATATACACTTATTAATTATGGTCTTAAAAGAACTCAGGCTGAAACAAAGACCAAAATTCGATCAATTGAAACTAAGTCATAAAAATATGAGTTGTATTGAAAGGCAAAAAACTAATTTAACTACCTTATATAGACTATTTAAGAAATAAACATTTTAGTGATTTACTATTATAGAATAATATATTATATAATAAATGTTTTTTTTTAAAATTATATTTGCAAATAATTTTATATGACTTACAAGCACAAAAACGACAATATTATATAGAAATATATTATAAACAATGAAAATACGTATTTAGTAAAATAAAATAAAAAAATATTAATACATTATATTTATTTTATAATCAATAATAAAATGGCAACGTTGTACGTAATTCTGTCGTATTATATTATGATATTATTTGGATTCCTATTGTTAGTTGGCGTTTCTACTCAATCGAGCAGTGAAAAAGGTAAACTGTTCTCAATGGGGTTGTAGCTCACACAAAACGTTATTGAAACATTTGAAACGAAATACGGTATAGATAGAATAAATCTTTGATGAGCAATACATCTAAATAATGATAGTACGCAAAGTTCTTTATAACAATCTTTAATTTTTATGAATACTTTTTTTTTTATTGTTTTTGAAAAGGGGGGAAATAAAATTAATAAATAATTACTTATTATATCTAAACATAAGTTATAATGGGATAGGTGGTGATTCCATTTTACCCATGCAGTTATGTACTAATAATTAATTTATACAGGAAATACATGCGTAAGTATTATAGTCTGAAGTTTAGTTTAATTGTAAATTAATGAAAGTATATAAAGTCAATATTAATTTTATTTATAATTCTTATTTATATTATACAAATTAATAATTAGTATGGTTAAGATTATCTACTGTGAACACGATATATCGTTTGTAAAACGATAAATTATTAGACATATTAAAACTGATACTACTTAATATAGAATAAAGCAATGTGCATATTAATTGTCGTTACACGATACAATAAGCCACTTTATGTACACACACATATCTAAAAACAAATCTGTCTACAGGTTCATGCCACTCCTCTAAAACATTTGGTATTAAATCGTCTCGAGAGAATAATATATCACATTATTCGAAGGTCATAAACTTAAATTCAGTACCAACACGTGATGGAGTTTTTTTATATTTTTATCTATGATTTTTGTTCAACATAAATAAATTATTTTTCATACCTACTACAACTTACAAACAAGAAAAGTAAATACAACATAAATTATCCAAATATAAATATAAAAGCAAACTGTATACTATTTATTAAAGCAATGTGACTGCTTGTCAACTCATGCAGAGTTGTAATTATATAGCACTAAAATTTTAGTCCTATTAAAGGAATAATAATAATAATGAAAAAAAAAACATTAGTAGATATATAATACATGGTTCATTGCTATATAGAAGGAAGTTAAAAAGTGACAGAAATTGAACGCTTCCGCGTGGAACCCTAAATTCTGCTGCCGAGCTTACTCGAGTGTAACTTCCTTTCAGTATAAAACATTTCCACCATGAAACCTTTACTTTTAAGCCAAAATGAGTGTCTTATTAGCCACGATAAAACAAACACTAATGGTTCTATTCAACGTAAATGGATATATTATTCTATCATACAGAAATAATAGTAGTCAAACAAAATTTAAACTCAGGAGATATATGACTAGAGTGAAATCGATATTCTTCGATAACAAATATAGATAAGAGTATAATTTCTTTAAAATATTGTTTTGTTAAACTTAAAATGTTTACATTGTTTATATTATTTAACCGCATCAATCGAGATGAAAATGTACATTCATTTCTTAATACTAAAGCATCATGTACTAAATACAAATATATTTTAGAACTCGAGGTTAAGCAATAAGCATACGATTTATACTTTCCCGTAATATTTCAAAGGAAATAAATAGAACTATGTTATAGAACCATAATGAAAAGGTTAAAATAAAATTATAAGTTTATTTATTTATTATTTTTATTTTTTTTTTTTTGTGGCACTCGACGTATTAAAATGCGTTTATTAAATAATAGGTTTTATAATAAGAGCAAAAGAAAAAAAATAGTAGTTAACATGGAATGTGAGGAATTCTCTCGTCACGCATTTTCTAGAAGAATTACCACTTGTTGCCTCGAGCAATAAGGGCGGCTCCAGCGGTCGTACTTCTGCATACACTTCAAACGAACCCCCTCACTACAGCCATTGTGTGCCATGGGCCGTCACTGATCTTTCACGGGATGGAGGGTTAAAAAGCTTTTGTCTTAGATCTCGTGCAGACGGCGAGTTCTGTTACAGCGGTACTAAATGTGTGTGTGTGTATTTAAGTTTTTCACTCACAACCACCCGGACAAGAATACGGTTGTCGTGTACGTATTTGCGTTTTGGAAATTCATTAAACGTCGCTGTCTTGTCTTCTTCGTCTCGGAGAAAAAGTTCATCTCGCCCGGTGAGAGGCAACACAGAAACAGTTATTAAGTTTATTAATATTAATAATACGTAAGAGGATTAAAAACTACTGTCGCGTGCGTTTGACTACCACGGGCGGTGGCGGACGGCCGAGGAGAGAGATACGCACAACACAAACAGAGTAAAAACGAAATGCGCTCACGGGCACACGCGCACAACGGGCGGCGTTACGGGTGCAGTGCACGAGAGAGGAGGCGCCTCCCCTGGGGGGGAGCGGATGTCGGTTGAGCGGACGGGAGGAAATCGTCTGTGCGTCGCGCGAAAGGATTCCTTTGTTCGCGGTCGAATAATGGCAGTTATCTGCCGTCGGGTCCGTTAGCGGTTACGATATTCCCTGCAGCCTCTAGTCATATCGCTGCGCTATATATTTGTGTAATACCGTGCCTCATACATAGAGAGGTACCTACCCGCGGGCCCCGTCTAGGCTACGTAATGTGGTCCGGACAGATCGGCCACCGCCCCGGCCCCGGGTGTATTTGCGAGCAATTGCACGCGTTACACCGTTTAATTATCATCATCATCATCATCATTATTATTACGATAAAAAATATCATATAGGTGCGTACAACTGTAATACTTTTCATTCGGTACAATAATATACCAGTAGTTCCTCGATTCAATTCATACTACCAACCATTTTTGCAAATGTTAAGCCATCACACCGAGGGAACTTTCATAGGTACTCGCGATTGCCAAATATTTATATACCTAATTGTTATCGGTGGAGAAAATACACTATATTATTACTGCGATAAATCACCAATGAATATACAAATCTTCTTTCACCAACGCTAATCAAAAATCACTGTTATATAGAATATACTTCTATGCGCACATTATTATTAGACTGAGTAATTGTGACCAGGGTAAAAGTTCACTAGTATTTCCAAAAAACTTAATAAAATCATTACTGGAATGGAATCAGAGTGAGACGCTGACTTTGAGGGAAGTTTTTTTTTTATAAGACCGGTTGATTTATGCGTCGGGATAAGTACGGAACCCGCGTAATTCGTATCATTACAAATCGAACTCATCGCTTTGATGATAAGATACTATTATATAATTACAGTTCCGTCGCATAAACGTTTTTAAAATTTTTAATTTAACAACAAGCACTGTTTGTATATAGTTAAGAATCGAATTCAAGAACAATACATTGCCATAGAAATAAAAATTAAGTGTCTATACATAAAATACATATTGAATATTGACATTAAGTTTAAAGATTGTTATTATATATAATATCAATTAGAAACTAATTATAATATTATTACTATAATTTTAATTTACATTAATATTAATTATATGTTTTTCTTTGTTATTATTATTATAATTATTTTAAGTGGTTACAAAAGTGAAAATACTTGTAATAAAGTGGTACTAGGACATTTTTGAGAGGCCGTTAAGTGCAAGTCGTATTTACGTGAATTATTGTGTATGGTAAGGTAGTTTTAAGTAAATTTATTATTAACATTAAATAGTTTTTCAAATGACTAATATTTAATATTTGAATAGGTTTATGTATTTTTATAATTTTTATTTTTTATATTAAATATAGTTTATATGTAGAACAAAATTCAAATAATTTTAATAACACACACACACATTCTAATAGCCAAGATTATATATATTTTGAAAGACATACAATATTAATTTACATTTTACAATAGTATTATTTAATATCATTATTATTGTTTTAATAATAAATGTAATTGCTTAATAATAACTATCTTAAATTTACGTACACTTAAGGCTCATGATAAATAGTATCTTAAAAGTTTTCCATTCTCAAATAAAATAATTTTTTTTCTTAAGACAAAATGGAAAAAGAACAGTTTATCTGATATGGGTAATCTGTTTTCATATGGTTTGGGGAAAAACGTGGTTGGTTTACACAAACACATACCGTCGATTAGACGTGCAGGTTATTATATCCTCATTTATACGATTTGTAAGAAACTCATATAACAAAAATTGTGAGAAATTAATACATTAGAATAAATCTAAAAGTATTTAAGTAAAATCAGTATCGTAATTAACTATTAGTTGATGTCTGTGTGATAAGTAAATCGGATAAAATTAAAAGCAGCTTAAAGGTCAAATGAAAATAAAATTTAAAAACTTTTTAAAAGAGATTTTACTTACGAGAATATAAATTAATAATCTATATAGTCTTAGAATGATAAAAAAGTATAATCTAATTTTTGGGTATACTTAAAGAAAATCCATACGACAGTCTCTTTGACGATGTATTAAAGATAAAAAGAAAACGCCAAACTCATTAAAAATTAAGTTTTTAAATAATTAGATCTTTGGGTATCTGGAAAAAAAATAAATTGAAATAAAACTTATCAAACGAATTTGATTTAAAGATATTATACATCAGTAATTATTGTTAATAGTATAAATTATAAGTTATGGCCCAAAGTTAAAATTAAACAAAACTGTTTAATGTTTATATAATAATTGCTGTATAAATATGATGAATTAAAAATATGCAATTGGACTTTGAAGTAAAGAATTTGAATTGAAATTGGCTTTGTCAATGATATACTTATTAACAATAATTATTTTAGTATAGCAACTATGAATTTCATTAATTAGTTTTGTAAAGTAAGAAAAGATGGTGTATGCAATATATTCGAAAATCTAGTGAATAAATTGATAAAAAAATAACATACACAGAAAATATTTTCTTATGTATAAGGTTTTGAATTTAGATTAAGTAAATATATTTGTACTTTCCTATACATTTTGGTGTAATATTCGAGGCACGAATCTACGGAATTTTGACGAGACCACAAAACCCTTAGCTTTACCTATTGGTAAAGAAAAAAACACAAACACAAGACAATAGAGGTACATTTTAAACTTTTGTTAAAGTTCGTTTTTGCGGTTCACTTGAATAATATATGAAGTTTGCAGACGTGGAAGAGGGCTTGACGTGTATTATTGCCGACAATGACTGATGCCCAAGGTGCCTTATTACGTACTTGTGACACAAGCTTGTATAACAATAATAATGAGTTAGTATAGACTATTCTCTTCGACACATACCTCACAGAATATATATCATATTTACTAGGTACGATTGATATTTGATGGCTTGCATTGAATAAGACAGTTTGAAGCAAATAATATGAATGTTGTGTATAATATGAGGGATTTTATAGCAATAAAAAAATAATAAAATATCAAAAACAACTGCAGTTCTTTTAAATTAATAATCAATAGACAATAATAAACATTTATGGAGGGGAAAACCGGTATTAAATAACATTTTTTTTTAAATTGTTTCTTTCTCTTTTATATAAGTTTAAAATTAAAAATAATATTACGAACTGAAATGATTGCTTTGTTTTTTAAATAAAAGTAAACATACTTTTACTACAATCATTTAAGCAATATACATTTGAAAAACTAATTTACATATTATGTTGTTTATTAATATTTAAAAAATTTATGTACACATTTAAAAACTTCTATAGATATACATTTTAGAATACAAACAATCATAGTTTAAGTGGAACTCAGAGCATGTAAAATACATAACGTAGTCTAGTTAGTGGGCAAAGACGGCAATTTGACGACTGATTAAAAAGCAACAAGTAGAACTATTTGTTATCTTTGTTAATTTACAACCAGCATTAGTCTGCGAGTACCGCGCTGCGAAATGGTTCTGTTGTGTAAACAGCAACAGAAACAACAAACATAATACGATCGATCAACGCGGACGACCGCCCGCGCACACGGCACATGTGGGATTTAGCGTGCGCCACCACCAAGACGAAACGATATATAATCACGGAGTGAACATAAAAATAACAAATCCCTCGTTTTATGTGGAATTTCACGACGGAAATCATTACGTAGGACGGTAAAAATAATAACAAATAACACACGTACACTCAGATATGAAATAACAAGGGGCATATTGGTAGGGGGAGAAGGGCTTAAAAATGTGTGGCCAGGGACGAGGGGAGCTAAGTAATAAAAGTTTTTCCCTTAAACGGATTACCGACGATGATGGATTACGCGTGGAAGGGGGGAGGCTGGTGGTGGTATATATGACTGGATTCCAAAAAAACAAATACAACTTGATAAATTTTACACGTTCTATACCGACACATTGGTCGAAAATCTGTCTAGCACGATTGAACACGTCCAGAATATTTCATTGAAACTTTTTAGTGTAACAGCGATTATTGGTCTAGAAAACGTACCTAAATCAGCTAAATCCATTTGGTAACATAAAACAAGATATGCTTTAAAATAACAATAAATAATAAATCTGGAGTCATAAATTTTCCTACCTATAATACTGACTTTTTGTATACCATCAGTCGCTAACAGCTAGTAATGTAAAATATATAAAAAAAAAAAAAAAAAACGAAAAAAAAAGTAATAATTTAGCTGCAAAAAATAATTGATAAAAATTGTGAATCACAGACATTGTAACGTTTGGATATTATATTTTCGTTAGACTTTTATAGTATCATAATTTCAAACCAAAAATAAGCATGCTATTATTATTTGAATAACTTCATTATTTTGCAACTAAAAGAACTTTCCTGTTTAACTTTGATATTAATTTTACTACAGCTCGGTAAACAAAATATTATTTTGGGGAAAATCTCGTTTGATCTATAAAATGAAGGTTTTGCGATCGTGAGAAGTAGCTATAGTTCAGGAAACTGCAAATATTTAATATTAATTTAATATTCTAAGACACTTAGATGGTTTATTATAAATAAATAAATTATGATCGAACCCCTTTTATAACAAACATAAGTAGGTGGGTATTAAATTTTAATAATGCGAATATTAAGCTGTAATTATACATAGTATTATAGTGATCATAAATAATAATGAACATTCCTTTTTGTTACTGAAGTACCGCGCATTTTAGCAGTTATAATATAGATTAACTTGTGCATTTTTTAGACGCTTATTAAATGCAAATGGTAATAACATTTTATTTTTCACGTGGTTTGGAAGCAATGAAAAAATCATACTTCATATTTTGTTTAAATAGGTACACACGGAACACTAGTAATAAATCTTAAACATTAACGTAAATCCTATACAAATATAATTATAGTAAATTGATTTATATAGTCATTATCTGGCGGTACACAATATAAATACAAACAAACAACTAAGTATAAATCATATAACTTTTATACTACGTGTACCTTGCTTTTTTTTCAACACACAAATAGAATTGTAGACATTTTCATAAATGTATTTTACTTTTAACCCGTGTAAAACATCAAACGGTTAAATACAGGCGCGCCTTCATATTAAAATATTGAAGCGTTTATAAAATGTGCGAGACAATATAATATAAGGACCAACTACAGACCTTATGCATTCGAGTTACTAGGGGATTTCTATAGAATATTTTTTTATTATTATTATTCATATACAGTATGTATCGCAAATGGTTGACAGTCAAAAGTAAACGCAATCACAACTGTCAAATTCTTGCGTTACACACCCTGTACACATACGATTGTATAGTCTTCACTACTCTGTGTGCAATGCAGACAATATTATTAACATCAATTCAATAATATAAATATATATAGAGTATACGTACGCATATACAGCAGTTTCTATCTATTCATTTTTCATAAGAGCTGGTTTTAAAAATTTTAATTTATTATTACCCGGTTGAACAATAAACGCTCGGGTGGAAAAAACTGACCTTATCGAATCGTTAGGAAAGCCATAATGCTTTTCTCCGGCATTGTTAACTGTCACGGACGTCAATCAAAAAACACCGCCCCGGTCTGCGGAGCCTTTATGTTTGACACATGTTATAAACTCGACCGACAAGGCGGCGAAACGCGGTTTAGCTGACGGTTTGTTTCAATAAATCTGTCACGCGGCCTGTCAACATCGATTTGAACTGCTATTGGATGAGTAGTGGTGTATGTATGCGTGTGTACGTGTGCGTGTGAGTAGAAAGGGAGAATTAACGCATACGCGAATTTCGTCGGTGATATGGGTACAGCAGGAAATAGGCGAGAGGACGAGGGACAACAGCGCTAACGAAGGTTCGGAATGTCTCAAGTTATTTACCTGTGCTCTCAGTGTTATGGACGTCCGGGCAAGCTTGAAACTTGAGCATCAACCTCGAGTCTGACGTACACGAATCGGCTTTTGAAAGCGGCGACCTACAACAAACAATGCGTTTTAGTGTAACATAATAATTGTTAAAATTATCTAGCAATTCAAGCACGCCGTAAAACGTAATACGTTTGGCTGCAGATTATTTAATTGATTTAATAGTCTTGGGCAAGTCTCCGTGATGAAATGTATTTAAATACAATAGTTGCAAGATATTTATCACGTTTTATGTGTATACAATATATTAATATGAGTAACTATATATTATAATATAATGATGTAAAAAACAATATAACATATAACTAATGTTTTTTTTTGTATTTGTACATAATTATTTTTTTTATTAATACGTGTCAAATTGTCGTTACTATAACATATCTCTAAAAAATATAAAGATTAAATTTCTTAAAATAAATGAAGTGTCCAAAAATTTTATTATATATAAGTAAGCATAATATGTATAATGTACTTATACACTATACAATATACATGGTACATGAAAAAAAAATCGGTCTACACTGAAGCCGATTTACGAAACATTGATGTATTATTTTATTGAAATTTCAGCAAGTATGATATTTCATGGACATTTGATAACGGCTTGGCTATTATAATAAAACATATAACAACTACTGTCTGATATTATTATGTTTAAAGTATTTCATTTAATTATACATCTTATAATAATACCATACACGATTATCAATATATAATATGAATATAACTGTTTACTTTGATAATAATATTATTGGTGAACATAGATAGGCGTGCGCAACCTTTGGTTTCAGGGGCAGCAAGAGATTAATTCGGCCCATTTTTCAAATTCACCGGCCCATATAGTTTTACTTTTTTTATTATTGGGTATCAAAATTATATTGGTTATTAGTTTTTTTTTTTTTTTTTGGATAAAAAGTTATACAGTAAGGTACCAAGCCACTAAAGGTGTACTTTTCCACAAGCCTATAGTTAATATTTACTATCTAAAATCATGGCTATTTTTAAAGCAGTAGTAGACAGGTCTATTAGTTTATTTATACTGGTAAATTCAATCATAAAATATTTATTAATACTTTACCAAGAAAAAGAAACAGTATTTATAATTTATTTTATTTGTGTGTCATTTGTGGAAATATAATTTTACCGAGGCCCATTATTCAATATTTACAGGCCGCGATAGCCTCAAAGAGAGTCCAGGGGCAGAATTTGCTGCCTCTGCTGCCTCCGTGCGGCACCCCTATGTTGGTAAAACAAGTTAAAGTTCAACACATATTCACGTTCACTGCCGACCGTATTATGTTGCATTCGAGCGTAGCCGTATCCTAAAACCAGTCTTGCCTGATACTGTCAATTATTACACATTGACACCACGCATTGTGAGCCCAAATCACGCGATTTATATTAATAATAAGAAAAATAAATAACATCCGATAAAATCTGACTTCACGACAATATAGATTACAATTTACAAATGTATAGTTTTGGTGTCAACTACGTATTGACAGCGGCCACCAGCGAATGTGCGTGTGTCAACTACGTGTCGACGCCGGCAAGAACGTGTTTTAATGATAGTACATACAATTTATTTTGTAGTTACCAATTGTTCTAAAAAAAATATTATGACGTGTTAAATACAATAACATAGATTGAAGAATGCATGACTACGAAGTAGGTATATTATTTATTGGTGAACACGATTTATTCGATGTTGGTGTCGTGCATGGTAATTAACACTTCGTTTAATAATAATTCAATCAATAGAAAACTATAAAGTATTTAACAAGAACATACGTACTAACCAGATAACAAGTTAATATACAACATATTTCTGTAAAGTTTACTTACTTGCATTCGGTGAAACCGCCGCGGCTATACGAGAAATGAAACGGCGCTTGTAGGCCATCAAACGGGCACGGGATTGGAGTGGCATCTACCCTAAACATCGAGTAGAGTGGAGCGTCACTGGTAATCTCTCCGCACAACTCGTCGAGGCTACGTTTTTCGCATATTGCGTCTGAAACATAAAAGGAAATATTTATGAGCACAATTCTTTCGGAAACACTATGTATTGGAAACAGACAAATTGATTAAAAAATTCTTTATACGCTTGTATAGTTATTGCGTTTCTAAATCGAACGAAATGCAATACATATTTTCATGTATACAATACATAATATATGCTTAGCTTCAAACCCACGCGTTTTCAAATTGAAAAATACGGGTCTGCGCATCTAGATTAGAGATATGACTTTATGTAACGCTGTAATAGAGATAAATGCTAGAAAAACACTATTGAGGTTTAACACAACACAGATAATGTTGTACAGTACAGGTACATTTTATGTAAGTCTGAAGTAAATTTACCAAAATCTTGATTTACGATCGGTGATTGTTTTAAAGCAATATACATCATGATAAATCATCGAAATAAATAAAAATAATGGTTCGCATAACTGGTATACGGTACCTAGGCGTATATATTTAAAAAAAAAAAAATAAAAAATATTTCGTAAGTCTCATACTAGTAAGTTGTTGTCGTTAATTGTATTCGTGGTTTAATAATTATGCTCGTTATCAAGTACGTTTAATAACGTTATATAAGTATATAATATTATAATGCTTCAATTCTTGAAGTATTTACACTGCCATTATATAGGTACCTACTTATAAACGACGATGTTAATAATATATTTGTTTAGCACTACATCCCGCATGGTACATCTCCTTTATAATTATTAATACGAGTATACAAACTACGTACTATTAAACTAAGTATACATATTATATATATTGGTACTTGTGCGATGTACCGATTTTCGTTATATAGATACGCCTTTATATATTATACATACAATCATCACTTAAGTCATTAGTCAGTCTATAATTTACATAATCATTTTATATTATATACCACTGGTTAATACTTATGTACTACCGGCACATTCTAGTAATGTTTTCCATTCACGATTTATCGAAATAGAAAAAAAAAAAGGTCGTTTTATCCGGACAAGGGGCGGGTATATAGCGGATAAAATACGGGGACAGTTATATACATATACGCGGGGGACCTCATATATCGATCGTAATGCAATATTGCGAGTCGGGCGACCCGAAGCACTTCCGTTAAACGTCTCGGGACACGGAACCAATATCATTATACGGTGCGTGTGTGTTGGGTGGAAACGCGATTCCGGGATCAGCCTGTTTCGTATTCATTTCCTCGTTGTGTGCAGTACGCGCGCATATACGAGCTAAATTATTAACGCGCGACGATAGGGTTTCAGTCTCTACAGGGCTGTGCGCGTGCGTCTTATAAAATGTATATGTTTAGGAGGAGCCGTGCATTGCGTAGATATGTATAGTGGGTATACTACGGGGAGTGTTGTTCAGCCAAATGTGTCGCAGAAACAATTGACTCGAATTTTCGTACAGTTTAAGATTATAATAACTGCATTTACGAATTTAATATACGATAATATGAATAATATATATACGCGAATATAGTGAATTGACTGCGTAGTAATAATAGGGTTTAAGGTAAATCATACTAGAACTGATCCAAAAGTATAAAAGCAAGTTATATACTAACAACAATATTATTTGTTGTATGTGTGTAAACATGTATTTTTCTATTTACAGGCATTAAAACAATGATATTTTGAGTTGCGAAATATCTTCAATCGTAAGGGTTTTAGTTGTTAATGCCAAAGAATTCAAAAACAATTTGTCAAATGTATTATGAAGTAGGAATTATAGCTATCTACACAATATAACAATAATAGGTATAATTAATAATAAAAACAGTTATATTCGTAACGTTAATGTTTCTATCTAATGTATGAATTCATAAAAAAAAGTGTCGAACTTATAGACCAAAAATTGTACAATCCATTATAGTGCATACTTGCATTTCCTGCCCTGAGTACAAGTTTGAACTCTATCTGATTATTTTTGTAGATATGTGTAATTTGTTATCTACTACAATGATATACGTCGGTCGGATGCATTATCCGTGGTTAAAATGTATTATATTATACACATCCATTTATAATATTTTACTAAGTAGGCAAATAATTTAACAGTTAGATTTCCATGCTGGTCACGAGGTCGGAAACAATAATACCTAACAATATTATGTACGAAAATAAGTCTCTGATTACTGTTATTGTGCGTGTGTATACCACAATATATATATATATACATGCATTATAGTAAATATATAAATTATATAGTGTATAAGGTGCGGTTTATGAGCAAGCGAAAATTCCAAGGCGCTTTCTGAATTTCAGTGATTACCAGAACACAATTAGGGTAGGGGGTTTGGCGAGTGTTGGAATAGCTCATGGTGAAATGGTGTGAGGGGGAGTTTTTTCTTTCTTACTGAAAATGAAATTTGCCACACACATGACACGAATTGACAACGCGGACCCTAGGGGGTGTGATGTTCCGAAGAGGCTACGGGAGAGGCTGAGAGAAAAAAGTTTTCGACTGCTCCACATAACCAACCAAACAGACGTAAAAATTTGATGGGAGAGTGAGAGAGGGGGGTAAACACACTTCAGACAACTTTGCTTGGGTAGAACGCTAGATGTATGGAGGAAAACCATGCGTGTTACATTAAACATCACTCAAGTAAAGCGTAAAAGTTTGGTGACCGTCGTTGTAATTGTAAGTCGCTTTAAGTCAGAATTCCACAAATTCTTAAACTTATATTTTATAAAGGTTTTTTTTTCCGAAGGCTGTTTAAGAAAATTAGAAAAATATATTCACAGAGATAAAAAATTGTTTTAAAGCATAATAAATATATAATCCTATATACACGTCCACAGCGTTCTCGGTGAATATAAAATAAAAAAAAATATATGACAGCAAATGTAAAACTCCGTAATCTCTTAACTGCCATTTAGTACGTTCTTTTTCGCTTGTTGACCGACTATGTGATAAATGATACATACACTTTAATACAAATAGAACTTATGGAATCAATTCTTCATTTGAACAATTAAGTAGATAAGAAAACTAAATAAAACAAAAGTAAAAAATTATTGGAAGAATTTTGGAAGAGTATATAATTATGAATGTATAAAACTTATTATTATTATTTTTTTTTACTTGCATTAAAAGGAAACCTATCTAAAATAGAAAAAAAACATCTGATATTAACCGTTACCATATTACACAGGTTTCACTATATTATTATCCAACAAATGTAATTACAATAAAAATGTAAAATAGAAATACTATGACTTACTATATTAATAAAGAATATGACGTAATATTATGTGGTATTATTAATTATAAGAATAACGATTTAAAACTTTTTTAAATATTATTACGATTTGTAATCATCAAGTTTTTTTATTAAACGATTCACAAGGATGAATAAATAAATTATTATTTCTCATATTTTACGCATACATTATATTAACAACATGCGTATAAAATATTTTGCGGTAATAATTGTCATATAAACGCGACATTTTCTTTGCGGGTGGAACTTTATAAAATGCATTTCAACATTTAAATGCCATAATAAAAATATTATAATTTATAATTCATAAATAAATATTTTTTTTATGATTTTGAGAAAAAGATTATATTTTGTTAAATTATATTTTATTTACATTACCTACCTAGTATGTAAAATGAATACTCGAAAGATGTTAGTTTAGTGAATATTATAAATTAGTTTAATATTATTTTGGCATATACAAATGAAATATTTCCAACGATAAAAATATATTAAGAATGTACCTACTACCAATAGTTTATTTTATTTGTCGAACCTTAAACATAAGATGAACAAGGTATAGTAAATTACTTTATATACTCATACTATATATATATATACATATGTATACATTTTTTGAAAAAAAAAATTATATCAGAATGCAAAAAATGTATTAATAATTGAAAAAATGGTATGTCCACAAAAATATAAATATAGGTAGGTACCTAATCGTAATTTGAAATGTATTATTAATAAAAAACATTAATTGGTATTCTTTAAAATTCGCGTAATAAATAATATATATTATAATTGTACTCTGCTGTTTAAAAAGTATAATAGTAAATAAAATGAACGGCTACGTAGAAATAAATACAGTTTCATCAATTGAAATACCTAATAAAAACCGAAGAGATTAACGTTTCAGGCAATGGTTTTAGTTTAAGTATATTGGATTGTCGTAGTACAATTGAATTTCACGCGCAATGTTTTCCGGATGAGTAAAATAAGTGGATAGAAAGAAAGAAAACCAGTGTCGTATTACAATCATCCATTAGTAATGGACATAAACACTTTTGGGTTTTTTAACAATTCTACTTCTTTATACTTATATTTATTTATTTAGAGTGAGCTTTTTTTATCTCATTTTTAGGGTACATGTCAAAATTCGACTCGGCATGTATTCTCTGATTAGTACGAAATGATCAATATATTATTTTCAATTTTGTCATGCGTCAAGCACTACTTTCTGTGCACGTCCCTTGATTCCATTTATAATTATTAGTTATATTATTATTATAATTCACAGTTATCATCAAAACGACACGATCGCAATGGTACATGCCATGGTTATATTATTTAATAGATGTGTTTTGAACCGCGGGCTAAATTAGTCACCTGACCGTTCTGTAGTTATTTTATTTAATATTACGTTTTACATATCATTCACCGTAGGCCATTACTATAAGAACACCGATATGCCATTATAGTATTAATAATTATACACCATCGGTGCCGTTTATATGTGGCAAAGGTCATTGCGTAATTTATTTTATTTTGTTTCCAAACATTTTCTGAAAAACACTTTTTTGTTTTTTGTTATAGCGACATTAATTCACCCGCTCACAGTACTTGATAAAATAGAAACACGATATTATTTATATATTATAGTAAAAAGCGACGGAGAATAATCAGGTATATTTTTCATATTAAATTACACTTGAATATAATGACATTCGGTACAATTTTCATTGTCAAGTAGGTATGGTATTATTAAAATAATAACAAAACACGAAATAAAAAAAATATTAAATACTACGTCTGAATGATGCAGATGGACATACGCATTATCGAATAATAATAATAATAATAATAAACCATAAGAGTTGACGAAAAAAAAGATTTATATACATAAATAATTCACAAGTGGACGCTACTTTTTTTCCCCTTTATGGCTATTATACGGTAATTACTATTCCTTATGCTTGGGCGGATTTTCCATTAACGACCGGAAGGTAGAGAGGAAGTTTTTAGATGAAAACGTCTCCCGAGACGTAAAATAACGGGGAAAAAACTTACAGAATTCTTTACTGAAATAATAAAATTAAAAATTCATAGGTTAGATGGAAGTCATATATGTTGTTAATTTACTTCCAAGCTATACGTATATAGTTGGTAGCATTATTTTATTTATATGTAAGCAAAAAAAAATTGCACTACCTACCTGCAGCAGAAATAAAAAAATATTTTTTGAAAAAAAAATAATATGAGAATATGAGTATAATCCCCCTACACACACACATATATATAATATGATCTTAATATACTTGGATTCCATACTTTTTTTTTTTATTCAAAACAATAAGCTCAATTTTATTCAAATTTAAATTACACTTCAATAGTTCGAAGAAGAGTAACTGAGTTTAAATTGATACAGATGGATGTGCTGCTTTATTATGCAGGACGAGAGACCAATGCGTCAGGACGAATATTATGACATATATATATTATGTATTATAATCTTCATACGTTGGACATAGCTGAGTAGATAGTTTTCAAAATCACTTAGGCCATTGATCATAAAATATAAAGGGCGGTAAGAGTTCATGAATATTCACACGTGTCAAGTGTGCGGACAATGCTAAATTGTTTCAAAAAATGCCTAAATGCAAACGCAGTCACGACTTGGCGGTGTAGTGGGGTGGGTTGTCGTTATTGTTTATCATAGTCTGTCTGACAGGAGAATGCCTTCTGATAATAATGTATAATACTTACATACCGATGCCATCAATGCCGTATTAAACTAAACGTATTGTGCTATCATTGTGCACGTCAATTTAATAATAATCACGATATAATTCATAATAATAAACAAATTAATAGAGAGATACGCACACAAGTTTTAATTGAAAATCATTTTTGTTTTTACCGTATTAATATTATTATAATGTTTCAGTTGAAAATATCCAATGTCATGTACAGCATACACATATAAAAGCGTGTTTAAAATAATACCTACAATAAAACAAAAATTATGATATTCGTTAGTATCAGCACAATTGTTTTGTAGTTGATAGCGTGTAATAATCGAAACTCAAAAATAAAATAAACATATTTTGTTGTAATCACTATGTATATTATTATTATCGGATTCATAAAATTCACAAATACGCAATTTTAGCCGCAGTAAAATCAATAATGATGTTTAAATATAAATGGAATATTGCAATAGTATAATATATAATATTTTAGTATGACACATATTATTTTGTAGACAAAAATAACCAAGTTAGATTCTACATTATCCGGTACCGGTTATCCGTGTGAAATAACAACTTAAATTGTTACATTACGTAATTTAAAACAATGGCTATCTATTATTGTTATTTACTTATGTTAATACAGTTATTGTATTCAAAATAATTATTCAAATACAATTAATCTAAAAAAAAAAAAGGAATGAGGTAACCGTTCTGCTGTATAGTACCATAATGTTTAGTATACATCGTCATTACGTCTGTTGATATAATGCGATGCATGTGTTAAATTTGAATTCAATGATTAACCACTAAACACAAAATATGATTCAAATAAAAGACAGTTTTTCAGCCTATATTACTAAGTAATTACTATATATTTTAATTGCTATTAAAGTAATTGATTTTACTATTAGTAATATAGTATGTTGAATTATTTTTTTTCGAAAACATTTCTTTAAATTCACTTAATTGTTTAATAATTATTTTTTATTATATACCTAGTAAAAAATATTTATACATTATGGTATAAATAGGCAATACGTATACAAATCTCAATACAACGGAAATGTAATTTTAGGTACCTACATATGTATGCACAAATTTAAAATACCTATAAAAAATATTTATGAATTAGGAACATCAAATTAACTAAAATATAAATCATTTAAATATACAATTTCATCTAAATTTTAACTTAAAACTATCTACTAAAATATATTTACATACTTGTTTTTTTTTAATTCTTTACTTAGCAATCTTTTACAATTTGAAAAATAAGCTTAATTGATACAATAACATACAGCACAGATACAACAGATACGTGTTTAACTATAATATACATTTTAAATAATTTTCGAATTTCATCAGAGCTTGAAAGAAATTAATTAAGCAACGATCAATGCACACACATTTGTGAAGCGTCTTTTAGACTACAAATCATCATCTCCGTCAACGATAAAACTAGATATTCGGAATTTTACGAATTAGTTAAATAAGTATTTACTATTATATTATTTAAGATTAGTACATCGATATTTTATTTTCATAATACAAAAATTACAGTTAAAGTGATGTAAAAATTACATGAAATTTAAAAAATATAATGTACAATTTAATATTTGAAATAGAACTTATTATTGCAGATCATGAGTTTGAAGGTAGTATTGTTTTGTCAGTTAAATACCCATTATTTTATGAAGTAAAATTAAAAACATTATATTTTTTTACGACGAATTTGTTTGTTGAAGTCAGTCTCCAGTAAAGGTTAGTATAGTTTCATTAAATCTAAAAGTTTAATTTCTAAACGTAGAAATATGTATGAGTAGGTACACTTATAAAAGAGTAGTTTTTACCTAAAGTTCAACCAGCTTGTATAGTGATTAACTTCAGAGAAACCTATGTAGTACATTGCAAATTTCCAAACTTTAAGGTTGCTAACTTTTAGATTTGCAGATGTTAAAAGTTTTATCAGAAAGGAACTTTGTTTATGGTAGTATATATACAAGAAGACAAGATGTGTAATAGTTATTTATTATAAGAAAATGAACGAAACGATGTTTAGAGTATTGACAAATACAAATAACAAGATGGGTATTATCAAGAATGTATTAATAAATATATTTTTTTAAAAATTATACCTAATAATATCCGTTTTATTCCTTAGATTATTATCATATTATATGTAGATACTCTAATTTATATAGGTCCATAATAAATAAATATTTTACACACTCGGTAGAAAAAAACACATTTATGTTTGACTTATCATAAATTCAAGACAGTTGGATTGTTGGAAATCACAGAGAATTGAACAACAAAAAAGAAAAGAAAAATATTTTTTTACGCGCGATTTTTGCATTATACTTGGCTATTCACTGTAACGTATTCAAGTGGAAAACCCTATTTAACAGTGTCATTTCTTATCATGACAGATTGTCGGTATTGAATGTTTTTGTATACTTATAGGAAATTTTTTTTCTGTTATTTTATGTTTTTGAATATATTTTCATATAGCACAGGTGACTGGTATAGAAATGTGAAATAACTTTTTCGTCAATAAGTTTTATTTTTTGTTAGACTGGACCACATATATAGAATTAACGTTGTCATTGTCATGTTGCTACGGGCAACTGTGATGGTGGTCCAGTGGGATAGGCTATTAGTTAATGGAGTCCCGAGGATTGTTGTGCAGAAGCTATTAAAGACGAGGAAAGACTTGGCAGCGAGATGAGGCGGAGAGACGTGTAAGTAAGGCCCTAGGGGGCCCTAAGTCGATTTAACAGCCAAACTCTGCAATTTCTATGCTGCTGAAAGGTGCACCAACTATGTATGCTTTATGCGTGCGTTTGTATGGATATTAAATCACTACAGGATTTTTCTATCAGATTTTAAACACGTGCATTTAATTTAAAAATATGACACGGATGATAGGTATTGGGTTTGAGGTGACTTAATTTAACAACCCTTCCGACTCTGCCGTTAAATAAAACTATTTCACTGTAAACGTATTACGGCTGCCAGGCTATTAAGCTCCCAACTATAAAACAATAATTTAGAATAATGGTTCGAGTAGAGAAATAAAGCGGTAAAAAATAAGAGGACGAGATATGCAATATGCATGAACCAGAAACAAAATAATGTGTTTATATATACGAAATTTAGTCAATATTTTTCGTTTCAAACGAGTAATATCATACGTTGTCCAAGGTTTACAAAATACGTCGATTTTTTTACGAGGTACTTCAGGGAATTTAAGGTTTTAAGAGATTTTCTGGTTTCACGCGAATTTTCAGATGTCCGTAAGAATGTTAGGAAAAACCGATCACGTTTTTAGATAAAAATATACATTTTTTTCCCTCCTGAACCTACATTAAACTTTATGTACTTTTGGCTATACTTTTTTTGTGAATAATGATAATACATATATATAGAAAAAAATCTTTTTTTTTTAATGATAAATTAGAAAAATATTAGTTAAAAAAATATTTAAACTATATAGTTGTACGTCTCAAAATATTACTAAAATAAATACAATATCTAATGTTATGTATATTTCCTTTAGATATTAATTACATCATATGAATCGAACACTAATATTATATTTATACAGGAAATTAAGATAAATTGAATTACAATATTCTATTTATAATAAAATTAAAGTAATTGTATAAATTAGTAATTAAATATTTGATACATTTCAAGTTAGCTTATGTATCGAACTGCACAGTTGATTATAACTATTATAGCTTCACCAAGTTATTAAAAATGATTCATATGATTTTAAATACTTATATGTTTTAACTTTTAAGGTTTTTATGTTCGGAGCAGTGGTGCCTAATCCGCGGCCTTACAATTTTTTATCTTATTGTGTTAGCGATTTTTCTGCTGAACATTTTCGATTGTAAATTGTACGATTTAATATTGATATTATTCATACTTTAATATTTGGTGGCCTATTTGAAGATAATTGTTTACCAAAGTGGCTCTTCAAGGAAAAAATGTTGGGCATCATTGGTGAAGAGTAACATAATATATGATACATCAAATAAAAGAATAATTTTTCAAATGTACCTATGTAGTTGTACCAAAATAAATGTTCTACGTGTCTTCCCTTGGTTATAAGAAAAACATCTCATGCAGCACATAGGTACGTTGTAATTGACTACGCTAATTTTTGGTTGATGATAATAGTTGTATGTATAAAGTATCTTTAAAATTTTTACAAGTATTAAGTAATATACCAACTATATAATTTACCACAATCATTATAATATGTGAGAATGTGAGATGAAAATAATAAACAATTTGGTTGTGTGATTAAGGAGCTACACATAAGTAACATAGCTCTTAACACTGTATAAATGTACTAAATGGATAATACTTATTAACTGTGACAGCTATATTTTCCAATAAAATAGTGAAAGTATTTTAAAATAAACGGATTAGCAAAACATTTTTGAAAGTAAATCAATTAAGATTAAAACGAAAAAAATAACAACAAAAAATCAATCTAATTCTAAACATGATAGATTTGGAATGTATAATCAATAAATCAAACGTACCTACTTAAAAAAATGGAGTAAGCTTATATATATATATATATACATATAATAGTGATATAAGGGGAAGCATCGCATACTGCGGGAAGGACGAAAATGTTAATTAAAAAGTTAAACTGAAAACTAATTGTTTGTCGGTTAAATGAGCTTTTTTTTGCACTGGTCTCTGCAGCCTTATACTATTGTTGAAAAACATAAATTCAGTTAGAAAATAAATCGATTTTGGGAAAAATTAATTTTAAAGACAAAAATATTTTATGCTAAAACTCACTTTCTTTGTACTGTATCACGTTCTGGTGTTTTTCCGTGATCACCAAACACCTTCTGCAGTCTTCTTCCCTGCAACGAAAAAAAAAATCAATATACATTTATACATTCATTTAACTTATTCAGCTCTTGTCTCATACAAAAGTGATTAAAAATTCCACTGTTTAAAAAAAAAAAGTAATAATTCTTTATAAGTAAAACAATATTAGGCTAAATTGAATTCCCGACACCATTATTGCCAGACCGTCAGCGGCTGTAGCTGGTAACTGTGCGCGAACAAATTTGGTTCTCCACGTTCTCCCTTTTATGACTAAAACTACTTTTTCCCCGTCGGTATTGTGGTACTTAATTAAGAATTAATGAACGGTCGGCAGATCCCTTGTAAGACGTGGCCTGTCGGTTTCTGGGGGATAGACGTTTTTCCAAGGGCGTCGCCATGGAATGACTCGCCTGGGGACCATAAAACATCTACTCCCCGACAATCCGTTGCAGCTTCGTATACACCTGTCGATGTCGCCAAAATTTACTCTATAGTCTATACGAGGACCTTCCGCCGTTTACACGCGACCTTTTAATGAAAACCTATAATATGCTTTTAACACATGGGACACAACATACACAGTTGTAAAGGGGATCGCAACAATTTAGAAAACTATTTGAATTTAATTTCAAATACGATCCACAACATACAAGGATTTTCATATGAAACAGCCAGAGATACTAGTATATTATGTGGACCATTATGTTTGTTTATAATGACAACTAAAAGTTTATAAAATTAAAATTGTTCGGTGAAAAAAAAAGTTTCTCGTAAAATGATAAATAACTGTAGGGCATTCTGAAATTAAATTAACACATTTATATTCTACAAAAATGTCACGTATTTTTATTAATAACTCAGTGGATCGATTTAAGAGTTATTCAAATGTAAAAATATTTGGTTACCAGGAATAGCTTTCAATTTATGTTCTACGACAAAACACTATCATGATATATAATATATTATGCATATTATTGCTTTATAAATAACATATAAAAGCTTGTTTGGTGCAACAAATGGTAAAATAAATAATGGAAACATTTTATGATTTTTATGACTAAATAATATAGATATTGACAACACACATTAAACAACTAATAATTCAAAACAAAAAAGTTAGATTGTTTTATTATTTATTATTAAATTAATTTTTAGATAATTTTTGACATTAAAAATACTACTACCAAGATCACTAATGATAACTTTTATTTAAACAAATTAATTGAGTATACCTAATATTTAATAATAAGTAATAACTAAAGTTAATGTCGCGGGTTTACACAAATTAGTGTTCTACAAATGATGCCATACGATGATTTTAAAAGTAATTGTAATGTAAAGAACAATTTTGATTTACGAAATTAAAATATTCTAGAAATAAATTGTTAACTTTGGAAAGGTTTTAAAGTACTTACAAATAAACAATAGAATATAATATTATGGTAAACATGGTGTGTCAATTTTTCAAATTTTTATGTTATAGGTACACGTTTTAAAAATTAATTAAAAATTCAAAAGATTATTTTCTAAATTACAGACTAAATACAATTTCAAAACTAATGATATATAGAGTATTTTTAAATGTTTAGATTTTTATCAGGGAAAATGAAAACAGACAAGACTTGAAAAAAAATATTATTGTAATAAAACCAATAAGATACTATTCTACTTAGTATCTAAAATATAATATAGACATTAGACAACTATCTTTTTTATTTGTGTAGGTAGATTTACTATATTAATATTTTAAAATAAAAAACCTTTAGAAAACAGAATTATACGGATTTAGTAATGTTATATGGTATTTGTTCAAAGATTCAGGTACGAATCATTGAGACATCTTAAATAATTTATGCAAATCAAGTTGTATAGTTGACACCTGTTGGTTGTTTGAATTTATAGTAGTATTCATCAACTCTAATCTCTATAAAACTAATTCCAATAGTAATTTCATATTATATATAATATAATTATATTACTTTTAAAACTATATTATAAAATATAATATTAAATAAATAAACATAATATGCATAACTACAGATACAACAATAATGTACTTTTATATTGTAAGAAAATATTTTTTACTCACAATATGAGTATGGGAATATTTTAAAATTAAATATACGAATACATATTGAAAAATGTCAGGAATTTATTCCCAATACTTAAACCGTTTCATATCAAGTACTATTTGAGTTTAGTGTTAAAAATGACAACTTGAAGTATCGCCTATAAGCTTATAGATTCATATTAAACATTCAAATAGATATCTTTTAAAATATCACTATATATTTATTTACTATAAACCTATGGCTGTATAATAATATAGTACATATAATAATAATTTTATCAAATAAAATATACGAACAAAGTCAATATGTTATTAGTATTAATATATAAGTTATATTATTGAAATTCTATTATTTTCCTTATTTTATTTGTTATATGAACCGACATAATATTATATTATATGAATCAACGTACCACATGTATATACGTGTGGATGTTTATATAAAACAGATTTTCTTTAATATTACGATGTTTGTCTTTATTTCATATATTGTTGTTTATCCTTCCGTCGCGGGAAAAATGAAGTATACAAGACCGAAGAATATGACTTGTAAATAAATACATATATATGTACAGGTAATATCAATGATTTCTTCGGCGAAATAAGCCATATTTTATTCGATATGTATTTTACAACGGGCAGCGATTTGATTTTTTTTCTAGATTCTGAATAAATATAATAAAATAACCATTTTAAATGCATCTTCAAAGAATATTTTATGCACATTGCTATACTATACAAGCTATTCTTGATCCGATTATATATGTTTTTGCGGATTAAACTTCTTATATCACAACATCATACGAGAATTGAATGGCATTAAACGTTTTAACAGGTCGCAGTGGCGTTTGTAGAGAATATAGGTACGTATGCGCTAAAAAAAAAAAAATAAATACCGGCACGCTGCGATTGATCGGCGAGGTATTATGCTACTATATACGTAGTACGATTTTGCATAGGTACGAGTTGTTCTAAGTTATTTCGTTATTTAAAAATAAGCCGATTGCCGAAATACAATAAAATCACACGAATAAAGGACAAATTAAATTTGATCAACAGTGATATTAGTCATAGGATTTCTTTTCAATAATTAATATATAACATATAAATAATTTTTTTATGATTTAAAATGTATATTTTATAAATTGGAAATAATCAAAATCGGTAGAATACTAGAATAACCGGCCGACTGTGTGATATTTGAGTTATACACAATTTGGTCGATCATCATATACATAATATATTTTTATATCATACTCATACGATGTATGATAATCCCGTTGACACGTCAGTAAATCCTTTAAACATTCGGTGCATTTTTGATTTTATATTAATTCGGCGAAAACTGATGGTGAGCGATACTACGAGCTACATATCTGTATCCGCGGCTCTGAAAAACTGCCATTATTTTAGCAGAGGTTTAAATCCGTCCCGTGTGGACACTGACAACACTTTATTACAAAACTGACTATACCAATAATTGTTATTATTCCCGAGGGCTTTGGCGAGAGCCGCTACAAACATTTGACCCTTCTCCAGTAGGAACGCATATATAATAATATATACAACAATATTATATTCACGTGCAAATCGATCAGCATATAAAAACATTTATATATTTAACTTTTACGGTTTTTTTCTTGTCGGTAACAACAGTTTGTAAAAAATAAAAGTCCATTTAATTCTGCATTTTTTTTTCAATCGGCAATATCGTAAATCAGTAAGGTGGTCGACCGGTTTAAAATAAAAACAGTGTACGTACACATATACGTATACGCACCTCCACTATCACTCCTATATAAATACGTAACTCGTATTACTACACCAGTATAATACAACGACAAACCTGGTGTCGTTTTTATCCAAGAGTCGTATTCAATATATATAATATATAAAACCCACCACTGTTCGACGTAAATCGCTGGACAGTTTCCAACGGCGACCGATGGCCTGCAATGGCGGCAAGGTTAATTTATCACCATTTACACACACGTGCTCACACAAAGTGTATACATTGCACACCGATCGATCGGAAAAAGCTTTAGAGCTGACGAAAGCTTTCTCCGTACATATGTGTGTGTGTCTACTGTCTATATATATATAGTGAAATATCTACGCCGATTACGATGACTCTGTACCCCGCCCAGCGCACAATGGGTACTCGCGACGTGATAGCGGCCACGGGGAAATGCGATGAGGGCGGATGAACGATTCTCGACTATTTCTGTTTGACGTTATGTGTTGCGTATATAAGACTACGATACCGGGTAAGAGGTGGGGAGAGTTAGAGTGAGAAAATAGGACACGGCGGGGCAAAATAGGATGATATAAGGCTGCGGGACGGATAGAATATAGGCGAAGGAATACCCGACAGTGGTTTTTACCAGAGATCTCAATCCCGAAACGTAAAGACAAATGACAGACAGTTACGGACGACAACGTCGTCTTTCCAAAGTTCGAAACAAACTGAGAAAAAAACACGAATAAAAATGGCTGTTGGGTCATTCTTATTCCGTGACATAGCCTCCACCCATCTAGAAAGGGTAAGCAAAAAATACTATTCTGAAATCCATTATTTGCGGTACTCTGCAGGATATTTTTTATCGGTGTTCAGTGTTTCCGAATAGAAACCCCACAGGGGTGGATGACTTTGTATCCACCTGTTGTGGGAAGATTCATATATACCTCTTCAAACTTTACTGACAAACTTAAACACTTGACAATCTAACACTTTATAAGTCACAGGAAAATGAAATCAAATAAATGACTGTAGGATATAGAAAATACAAAATATATTATGTGCTCGTAGATTTACATAAGAACAAGCAAAGTGAAAAATAAATGTTCAAAAACTATTAGGTACTAGAAATTAAAAAAATAAAATATTGGCATTTAAATTATAATATATTTTGTACGGAAATTTTTCATATAAGCAATGAAATGATCAATAGAATGAGTAGGAACAATAGGTTTAACTCAACGTTCAGGTACATAATAATAAACATATTATAATATGAGCGGCTTACCTACTACCTACTTTTATTAATTTATACAATAATATTTGTTATTTAAATGTGATATGGTATGTACTCAAGCATGTGTTGTATTTTATCTGTTTTAAAATTTAGAACGATACTATAGGAGGAATATATAGATTACAATATTATTATTATTTTTTTTAAATTATTTTAACGATTATTTTTCTGGTTTTTAAATATTATAGTTTTAAAATAAGTGTCATGTAGTAGCGTAATAAAAGTATAGTGTCAACCATTTGTATACAATTCATAGTAGTTTTTCTCTATAGATATATTGTTTTATTTAAAACAAAAAAAAATAAACATAATTGTAGTATAAAAAACCTCATTGAAAAATTTAAGTAATTACCGTTATCATTAATTCATATTTAAAAAATTATGTTTTACACGTCTTGTTTTACACAACAAAATGAAAATTTCAGTTAACTAGACGTTTCCTTATTAATTTAACGTCTCAGTTATAACATTCAATGTCTAAAAGTCAAGACTCTTGGGAAATTAAGTTACATTTCAAGAAAATAAAAGCTTACAAAATTGAAATTTTATAATAACAATTTTCAGAAATTCAAGATTAAAAATGAATAGTGTAGTATAGAATATTCTATGATTGTAACAAAGCTTTGATTGACATAACCACCACTACTCATTTTAATTAATATAGTAAATATTACAAATTAATATAATTCAAGTATCAAACAGTTGCTTTAGGTTATTTGTTTCTACTATAGTTTCAAATAGTAATACATTATTCTAAATTATTAAGTTAATATTTGGAAGGAAAAAACACAGTGGCGGTATTATAACTGTATCCACTGTTCTCAAACAATAATAGGTACCTATACCTTTATAAATTCTTCAAACATATATTTATAAATAATCATATTGGTAAAAGCAAACATATGAGTTTTCTGTATAATATGTAAACCATATTTTTACATTTTTAGCTTTCTTTATAATAACATATTTTTAACCGCTATCTCCCCAAACGTACCTAATTAATTTAATGGACATTTCCCCTTTTAAACTCCTCCCATTCCATTCTTGTATATTATCCTTGAAACGTATAATATACATATTATACTATATATACACTTATATACGCATAAAACACTAGGGACAAACACAATAATGATATTGCGCGGCTGTACAAACACATAATATTAGGGTTAGGGGACAAATGCGATATTTTTGATATTAATATTGTCGACCCGAACAGGCACAGTGTAAGCGTGGCTCCTTTATTTTTATTTTTTCCCCTAACTATTATTTTTTTTTCACCGTTATATATAACGTTTCGTGCCAAGCAGCATTTCCCAGCGTATTAAACGGGGAAAACCTACACGGGTTATCATTACTGAATTCAGAAGAACATCACGCGAGAAGAGACAAATGGAGTGGTACTCCCGGGACCATTCCCACGTTTAATCACTAGGAATAATAATGAAGTAAACACGAATACTAGCTAGTAGGGCGCACGGAATACCCAAGATTTATGACAGCTATGTTCGCTAAAACGTACTGTAGAAAATGGTAAGCGTGGTTTAAAAAGACCACGAGATCGAGTTTTGGATATTGAGTAACAAATAATAAACATTATCAAAATAATGTCTAACAATCAAATCATAATGGCTTCCGTTGAGAATAAAATAAATAAAGTTAATTGTATAGTGTTGTTTTACAGGTTGTTAAATATATAAATGGTATACACTATACGCAAATGTGTATTGTATATATATTATGTTGTAGGATGAGATAAAATTAACTAGAAATTATTAATAAAACTAGACATAGGTAAACAATGTTGAATAATCTATGGTTTATTAACCTTGACGTAGCTAGCCTAGCTATATTAAGAATTAAAACAATGAGATAGATTACGTTATACTCGCTTTTGCTAATTTCGTTCAAATATCAGATAAAATTAAAGGTTATAACACATTAAAAGCTCAACTTTCTATCAAAAAGGACTTTTCAAAAAAATTCTATAAGCCTCATATAATATATCAATATAGTTTAATGACTTAAATGACATTTAAGAAAATCAGGGATTGATTTTGGTACATTAACAATCACACATTTTCAATATTACATAGGTAGGTATATAAATTATTTATAAATCCTATACGTTATAAGGGACAATTGTGGTATATTTTTTGTATTATAAATTCCTAAACGTATAGTTCATGCTACCTGGAAATCTGATGCAAGCTATTCATTTTACAGACTTTTTATCAGACACTTTTTGTAACCAAACATTTATATAAAGTCCATATATATTATACAGAGTTATGCTTATGACTGGTGTATAATATAGTAAAGTAGAATTAACGGTGAACCGGGCTTTGGCCAGTCGTAAATCTTAGCGACACCTCTGCCCCAGACCCTTCGGACAAATTATTAGACTTACTTTTCTCGAGATAGGGATAAACCTTTACCTTTAATTTGCATTCGGACACCATCGTGCCTATGGCATAATATTTCTCCCTAATTCGGATTATCACGTTCCCCAAGAGCGAGATTTATGACCACGTTTTCAAAATGTAATGAAAAAATTTTACTTGCATATGCTTTAGATTTGGAATAAAATTATATTTATCTTAAAAAAAAAAAAAAAAAATACGTATTCATTCTCTAAATATATCACTTAATATATTTGTGAGATAAGCCATTAATAATCTTTATTAATATTGATTTTAAAAAAGTATAAAAATATAATTTAAGATAATATGCAAATAACTAGTATTTTAATAGTTTTACTTATAGGTAGTACTTATTATAAAAGTGTATATAATATTATAGGTAATTAATAATTATTATTTTAAGTAAATTAATTTAATTAAATGTTTATACCTCGGGGGGGGGGGCTTAAGATACATTTAAATTTGTAAATGCAATTAAAAATAAAAAGTTGATAACCAATTAAATACTGCAAAATAGTCAATGTCATTAATTACATATTGAAGTAATTTTCTTACCATGGTTTCGTCTACTTTATTTGTATTAACATATATCAGCCAAATTCAAAGGGTTATCTCTTAAACAAAATGTTGAGGGTATATGGCCAACTGAAGAATCGATTGCTAATGCATGGGGTCACGTATTTCTAAGTGTCGTATGTTTATTGACCCGGCAGTTTGGGAAAGCCCCAAAAAGCCGAAGTCCCGGCATCTTTACTTATTCACAATATACCAGGGACACAAGATAAATATTTCAAAGTTCCGTTTTGTCAATCCTTATTCCCCACTCTACTACCACCCTATTTACCACCGTCATCCTTCTCTATGTTAAGTCGCAATGCATATTCCTAAACCTTAATATAACTTTTACAAGATTAAACGTTAGGGTTGTGGTGACAAATCGGGCATGTCTTTAACATTTGGTGCCACAAACTTTCAAACCAGTAATGATCCTGCATCAATTCAAAATGCTTATATATATATGAGTACAAGAGATGGGTTATTGGTACGCGTGTGATTAGGAGGGGGATCTTGAGATTAATCGGGTACGATTATTCCTCAATCCATCAGTACATCGTATGGGGTAACATCTGATGATGATGATTTAGTTTTCAAAACAGCACATGTTGTTTGCTCTCTATGCTTTTTGCGTACCAACGCGCATTTATATTGGAAATAATAGTTTTTACTAAACAATTAAAATGCGAACTTATATTAATACAAATAATATTATACTCACATAATAATAATTTACATTTTATTATTTAAGTAGGAAAAATATTTATTTTTGTACCTTAAATCAGCGAATACCTAACATGAAATTAACATATATTTTAGTTGCTTTGTTAATGGTTAAGTCTTTTGCTACGAAAATAAATTTTCATTATTTAATTCAAATTCTAGAAATGTAAAACGGCATAATAAAATAAATTGATACAATGCAACATCAAAAAGGATTAATGAATATAAAATAATTTAAGAAACATTCGAAAATTAAATGCACTAAATATTAATAGAATTAAGTGGGACGTAGAAAACTGCCTCATGAAAGCATGCAAAATAGACAGTCACGGACAGAGAAAGAACACTGGTATACACAACTGAACCACAAGCGTTTTAGTTTAACCCCAGGGCACTGTGTCTGTCGGCTCACCCGTTATCGTTTGACTTTACCGCGTAATTCCGTTTGTGAACTCCAAACGCGCGTACACCGAGAAACTCGATAAGCTCCTTTTGTAGCTTATCGAGTTCTAACGATTTACCGCCACCCCGTTGTATAAGGAGCGGAGGTTACGTCGCTTTGCGTATCTGGAGAGTACCAGATTACTATTCAAGCAGATGCGAATTGTGGAAATCGCAGACAGGAGGAGAACAAATATTCGTCATTTAAATAATCCTCGGCTTTTCCATACGGAAGTAACACATTTAAAGATTAAGCTACTAATATCGGATTATTAACACTAATTTGGATTACAACGAAATTAGTAAAATATAAGTATTAAGTACGATAAATATATCAAATTATTTGTAGGTATGTTGTATTAAAAAAAATACGCACAACTTCCTGATATCTATCATGCATGTTATTATTTATGCATTTTAGTTATCATAATATTTTACATAGATTTACGAGGGAACTAATGTCAATATTATAATTTCAAAAAACATCAATAAGTATATATATATTATATATCATACAGTAATTTATCGATATTTAAAAGTATATATTGCAGGCTACTTGATATTAAATTAAATTAAATAAAGTGATCATCGTCATTTGTATAAATGTCTAAAAAAGTTCCAAAATAACAACTTATTAATTTACATGTGTGAGTGTAAGCGTTTTCTACCCGTTGAAAGGAACAACGGATCCTTTGTTGGGAAAATGGGATAACAAAACCGTTTCGGTAGCCTCAAGTGGAAGTAATTGTGGTTGAACAGATTTCCCGGGGGGATGAAGAAAAGAGGAGAGAAGAGATGAAGCTTAAACAAAAGACAAGAGAGAGGCATGATGAGTTCACCCAGGGGATATTGCGCCTTTTTAACGGTATAACGTACCTACTAGAGTAACTCTGGTTCCTCTTCAATGGCTATACGACTGTACGATGGCCACTCAAGGGAGTATATGGTATTAGTTGAATAGAAAATAAATCAAACATCGATTTTTCAAAAAAAAAAAAAAAAAAACTATATTTAAAATCTAGGTACATAAGCATAAAAAAAATGAATCAACTAAAACAAAGCAAAACCATTGAAGTTTGCGTGTGAAAATTTAGTACAAAAAATAAACGGTAAAATTGTTGAGGCACTAACAATAGAATTTTATTGCAGTCTTTTCTAACACATTTCCTCTGGTTGGTATTGTTACTATAGAAGAAGAGCTGTAGAAAGTTTTCTACCCTCTCGTAGACAGCTCACAACTTCTGCCATAAAAGAAAACGATTTCAGAATTTCGATACTCACAGAAAAAAAACTACCTCCCATCAGCCTTTGGAATGTTTATAATTCTTTCGAATAAGCCAAATAATAATTTATGCTCATAAACATACACAGTAAAAACCACAAAAGAAAACTCAAAAATTCTTTAACTCCCCTTTATATTACATAAAAAAAAAACCTTTAACAGCCCTTTTCGCTTGACGAGACAAAGCCCTTTAAAATAACCAAATACAACTTTTGAACGTTTACCTGAGCAATATAAATATATTAACAAAATTACAAATCGTATTACTAAACAAAAAAAATCACACCGGAAACGCAGCAATTGAATATAGTTTTCAACGTCCAGTTGACACAAGGGGAGGTTGACGTATAATAAGAGTCAAACAATAATGAGAGCTATGCGGAAAGTACAGGTCGTACAGTAGCTGTACACACAATAGGAAAAGTTGAAGGCAAAACGGTACAAAACGTACGGTGACATTAAAAGACCATTCACGTGTGCACCGGACAGCGGGGAATAACGCGTCTGCAGAGAGCCTCGCCTCGAGTTTCTCGTTTCCCTCGAGGGTACAGATATATATAACAAATTTATTTCTATACGGGAAATCGTTAAAATCCACCCCACGACCATTATCGGTTCCGCATATTATACAGTGAAGTAACAACATAGAGCACACTGTACATATGCTCGATGACGCGGTTTATAAGATAAAACTAATGTACTCGCATCATATATAATTTCGTATGCTGATTATTGTACATAAACCCAAATCACATTATAACTTACTATATCTAGCTATGTACAATATACTTTCACGTATTGTGGAAAATAGCAAACAATATCATATTTCCTTCTGCAATACTATTTTAAATTCACTATGTATAAATAATACGCATATTATATCCTATGGGTAGGTAATATATTATTTTCACGATTATTATAATATTAATAGGTATTAATTTATTTTATTAAATTCTGCACGATTTTAACCTAATGGGTCCCCATATTTTTGAAGTTCATAAAACTATTGTAACGTTTAGTTTAACAGATTATTGTTATCACACTGATCACTGTATAAGCTTTAGTATTAACATCAACATTTTTTTAATGGAAAATATAAAAATAAATGTTAATTGTTTTAAATGTCATTGGGTATAAAATTATGATCGTAAATAACACATTAATACATAATATAAAACTATGTAACAAGTACACATAATAAATATACACAGGTATAATACGATTATAATTTTTAAGAACAATTTTAGCATGGTGTTCGTAATACGAAAATCTAAAAAAACACACGTGGCTAAATTTAAATAATGTAAGTTATTCAACTATTATAATTTATAAGTTATAACAGTGGAAAACTAGTTACTAGAGATGTTTAGGAGAAAAGCGATGAGTTATATGAGGTCCCTTCATTATTATTGAATGTTAGTTCCCGTCAACGTGCACGCGAATACTTAAGTATTCCCTTCCCACTGTCACAGGCTACATCAAGTAATCCTTATATATATATATATATATATATACACACATATGATATATATATTGTTATAATGGCTCATGTTTGGTTAATAGTTTAGCTATAAATCGCAGGTCTAAGCACATTGACAGATTTATGGCATTCTAGTTTCATACAAGGTTCTTACCCTTGAGTTATTGTTGGATACTGGTTCAGATGCTCTCCTCTCTCGATATAGTAGCTTGAGAACTGTCTGTTCCCAAATACCACAAATACTTATCATTATTACTGTAGAAACATTTTGTAGGTAAACAAAAAACCACATACGCGCTGTCTATCAAAATACATGACGTGTTTTAGTAGAAAATACCGATTTTGGTAGAAAAATGTATTTGAGCGATATTACTACCTACCCCAAAATTAATTTAATATTTTGAGTCACCAAGAATTATCAGAGGTGATGAGTTCTTTGCGATAAGAACACGCGTCTGTTGCTCAAATAGATTGAGCTAGGCAAGTGATATAAATTGTCGGAAACTGCCATCCAGTAATAAATAGGCACGAATTAATTAAAAATAACGGAGAAGCTTAAATCGGAAGGGCAAAACTACCATAAAAGAAGAACGTTTAATCAGCTTAATGCAACGGACACTTTTCAACTAGACACTGACTCATCATTCTTCACAAATATACAGTTATATATTACCATTTTATTCAATAGCAAAGGTTATTCTTTACATAACCTATGGTGCATTGGTTTAAAACAAAACTGATTAGGTATACTACCTATAATAAAATTATTTTATACACGTTATTATAATACAACTGCAGCAAAAAACCATTGACATTTAACAGGTATTTGTATATTGCATATACATAAACATTGAAGTTGTGTAATATTATTGTATAAAATCCATACGGTTTAGTACCTATACGTATAAGTAGGTACAAAAAATGAGTTGTGTATTTTAAAATGTTTAATGCACGACAGAAAATCTGTGAAATAGGTAGACTATCGTTAATAGTTTTCAATTAAGTTTTTTTGAGTGAAAAGAAAAACATTCCTATTTAAGATTTCGTATAGGTACTTAAAATAAGTAACTAAATTCGTATATATGTTTATATATATATATATAATTTATCTACTTTTATTTTCTAATAAAAAAACTATCGATGTGCTTTGTTCGTCTCCATACATATATATACACACACTGCTGCAGTCATCTGCCAGTCCACTACTTCACTAATCACGCAAAGCGTACCGGACCCGAAACAGTTTCACGCCATCGGAATGCTAGCCATGTTTACTCGCTGAATTAGTCGTAGACCTACAATTGTGTTTCACCCGTTGTTATGACGGTGCGACGTCCACAATGTCTGTTCATTTGATATTCCATACGGCATACCGAATATCGGCACCTTTCGGACGTCGGCGGATTAATTAGCCGCATGCCACGTGTCGAGAATACATAGAATTTCAGATAGAATGCACCACGCAACACAGACTCTGGGGGAATTATTGTTATTATATATACACGCACACATCCGTACACAATAATATATATATGCACATAGAAACGGGTGGCAACGATATGATACTATAGGAGTGACGGTGTTTTTGTGCTAGACGCGTGATCGTCTTTCTCGTTGCCGCCGCCACCACAGTTTCCGTATAACGATACGACACCGGATACTGTGATGAATATTAAATCGCGACATTAATATTGCAGTCGGTAGATAGGTGTACCTAATTCAAACAGTGGTCTATACCCGGTCTATAAAGTCTTGCCGAAGACCAAAGTAACGGCAGGGGTTTATTATCTGGTAGAACTACGCTGTTTGTATGGGCGTTTCACGAAAGCCTGGTAGTACATCTATAGTATACAAACGAACAAAACTAACAGAACTTACGAGTACACTTCAACCTCGGATCTGTCCAAAATCTCTCGCATCATCGAGTGTTTCGACTGCATTTCAAAACTTTTTATTGTTCTCGAAAAGGGACTTGGAGATGATAATCACTGCAGTTGCTTTCGAACTTTACAGTTTGAGAATAATTGACATTTCACCCAAGAACATAATATATTGTTGTGTTTAAATGTACTGTACATAAATAAACAATGTAATCGGTAAACGACGAATAATCGTTTTAAGCGATAAATTTCAGGTCGTTAAATCGTGTCACATGATGGATGATTAGTAGCGCACAAAGCAATTAAATACAAAGATTATTAACTATTATAAATATACAGTATACACATTTCAAATATTTAAATAAAAGCCGGGGGTTTTTTTCGGAAACTAAATGTAATATTATTTTGTAGAGTTTTAACAAAATATCTGTAGTTTAAGCGAGATTTTTTAAACAATTGATCTACAGTGAAACCATTAAATTAATTGCGAAACATATTTGAACTACAGTTGAATACCACATTCACTCCGTTCCTAGCACGGAATAATAAATTTTTTTAATTACTCTAAATATGTTCATAAGGTAGAATATGGTCACGTATTATTTGACTGCGTATTCACTAGCTTCGAAATGGCTAATGTATTTTTAGCGTATTTCAACTATGGCCGTTTCACTAACTATGATGTGGTTTGAGGGTTTAAAACCTATTTTGTTTTATGTGGTAGATCAATTTTTTGAACCGTGCAAAATAATGATGAAAAAGACGATCTGGCGTTCCGGAATAATTGAAAAAAAAAAATCTGTTAAGCGTTATAACACATTTTGGTTATACATTTTTTCTCTACTAATTGCTAATTTAATAAAAATAGATTCATGATTTTACGCACGGCGAATCGCGAAAATTGCCGGTAAATTGCCGGAAATAATATGTTTTCATTAACTAAGTTGGTATACCTACATAAAAAAAAACCTTAAAAGGATTCTTAAGCAAATTTCATTTTATTAACTCTTTGTAGTATCTATTCTGAAAGTATGCATTTAACTATAGACTATAGTTATAGTTATTAGCTAGTTATTTACATATTTACAATGTATACTCATGAAAGGGATTATTTTATTTAAACATATACATAGGTTTAGTTATAATACGACATAAATCGAAGATATATTTAAAACATAATAAATAAATCATAAAATGTTTAATTTTAGTTCAAATATTTTTATATTACTTATAATACACTGTGCCTGTACTTAAAATGTATATAAATTATATAATATCTTGTCGACATATGTTAAGAAATATATTACCGAATAACATGTTAATATTAACATTAGAACAATATAATGTCTTGGCAATGGGAAGTTTATCATAAAAGGTTGTCTTGACAACGGGCCGGCTGTTGTAAATTTATAATGAGCAACGTTACTGATTACAAATTTACACAACTCAGGATTAAAGGAATAACACTTTCCTTCCTTCTACACACACATAGAAGTACAAGGTAAAAGAAAGGTTAAGAAAAAAAAAATTACAAATGTTAAGGTTGGGAAGGAGTTGAACCATTAGAGCGGAGGATGTTTTTCGTGGTATACAACTCAGATCAGCTCGAATATTAAATTCCGATGTAGGGAGTAAGGAATTCTTGGATTAACTAAGGGAAGTAAAAGGAGATGGTAAGTTTGCCAAGCTCTTTTGACGAAATATGGCTTAAACGTTAGTTTATTCATCGTACACTCACTATATCGACCGGTAAACAACGTATAATTCATTTCCACCTGCCATGAAACTGAGGATTTACCTGTACTTGTATTATAAATTAAAAGTTTTTCATTTCATTTTAATATACTATATTAATTTGGTTGTTAAAATGTAATAAATAATATTAACTAGTAGGTAACTAAATTATTAAAAATGCATAAATATAGCCTTCGTGGATTATAAACATTTTAATATACAATAATTTATTAAACATTTATTGATAGTTAATAATTTTATGAAAAATAATATTTACAAATATACGACCTTTATTAATAGGTATTTAAAATATTAGAAAACAAATTAATGAATTAAACTTAAACCAAAATAAATAATCTAAAAAAATCTGTTTGTAACTAGTCCAGGAAAGTGTATAATTTAAATCCACATAAAAAAATAAATAAACATTATACATTCCAGTTATTATTTTATTAATGTAAAATTAATCAATTAAATAGGTACTCAGAACTTTTGATCAATTTCTATTCCAATAAAATAAACAATAAATCATTTTTAATATTTTAGGGTTTTTTAAGTTTAAGAGAACAATATTTTTTAAAATTTATATACATTTATAATATATACCTACATATGTATTGTTTTTATGTAAAAACAATTTGCATACATATCTTTGTTATATATGCATTTTTTTAAACAGGTATAAAGTAAAATTGACTTAATTAAAAAGATTATTATAGTAATAATAATTGAATTTAAGTGTCCAGTAAATTTCAGAGTCAAGAAAATGAATTTCAAAAACATAAATTTTGTTTATAAATATGTGATGTTCAGATTTCATAGTTACATATATACGTATTAAAAATGTAAAAGTTTTACTTCAGTGACTCTATAAGTCAATATAACATATATATCTAACAGGAGAAACATATAAAATAGACATCGTCATATTTGAAACATCGAATATGTATTTCAATTTGCTGCCAGAAAAAGGATCTCATTTTACCGACTACCTCTCTTTTTCCCTATATAGCAATAACATTGGCTACCGTGTGCAAATGAACTTACGTAGGAACCTTTGAAGTTTTTTTCACCTCAGAAATGACCTTCCATTAATGGCATTTCTGTGCACGCGTAAGCTTTACCATGTTTTTTTTTCGGTCAAAGGGTGTATTACTTCACGAGTAGCGGCAAAGAGGGTTTAATAACCTTCAAAATACATTCGGCCACTGACAGTCAGTTTCACGTGTATGCAGAACTAAAAGAAATACCGTTGTTGCTTTTTTTTTTTTTAGGGTTTTTGAAGCGATATACCTATTTCTCATCGTAGATGTGGTTTACACTAGCAATGGTTAATTATTTTTCTTTATATGATCTAGGTACTAGGCAAAATATTTTGATTTCTGTTATTTGAAAATAATGGGTAATAAAAATTTTGATTTATGATCTTAAATTTAATTCAAAACATACAGACGTATTAAGGTAAAATATAGGTATATGAGTATTATTCAACACATACCTAATGTTAGAAAGATGTTAGTTTGATTATATACTCATACTTAATTCATGTATAAATTAATTTAAAAGAAAAGTGATTTTTGTTGTTATTTATTTTACACTTTATTTGAATCCAGTCATCCGTAACAGATAATGAAGCAAAAAAAAAAACCTATAGATTTACAATAACAATCCAAATTCAATAAAGACAACGATTGTTGAATTCACAATACGTTTTTGAATAGACGAGAACAGCTGGTTTTAAGTATATGAAACATATTGTCAACTTGACACATGTCTTAGCATATATACACGCATTGTATCAGTATACTTTATAAATGAAACAAATAATACCAATGGAAACTAGAATCAAAGACAGTTCAGTTTTTTTTTTTTAGTCCTTTAAGAACTAGAAAGGTTTCTACGGACTTTTATACGATGATTTTCTTTTGGGAAATAATATAATGCAATGAAAAAACGAAGGAGAATTCCAAAGAAGTGTAAAAAAAGCTCAAGAATCAATGATATCATTCAAATGAATGTACTCAAGTTTTTTTAAATGCAAGTATCATGCATATAAAGACTTCTAAACGTACGTTTAAGTGACCTTTTGATAAGGAAAGTGATTATAATGATAAAAATATAGGTCAAAGTTTCTTGAATTAGGAAATATATTTAAAATTCTCACCATACTTGTAAAAAAAAATCATTTTTATTTTAAATCATTTAAAACCTTTAATTTATTTATTCATCAGAAATTCCATTTTACAGGTATAATGTTAATATAAGATTAATATTTTGATAAAACAATTTAATTATTAGATATTTATTTATTTATAGTTATGTTAAGTTAATTTGTTTAGTTTATCAAAGATTTTTATTTTTATTTGTATATAATATATTATAATCATTAGTACTTAAAATTCAAGCAAATAAAAAATTATTCTGTAATTAACTATCCAATATATTTCTTTTATAATAGCTACCAATTAAAACATTGATTAACGATTTAATTATTATTTTGTGATATCTATTCGGATTGTGATTAATAATAAACTCACAATTTTTATACCTAAATAAATAAAATTTTCACTAGTAAGTACTGGCCGGTGATACATTTATATCGAATTATTATCATGATGTAATCTAGTTGAATTCAAATTGCATACGTAAAAACAATAATTAAATAAGATTAGTATTTGATGAGACGACAGTAATTTTTATTCTAATGAATGTAAATACATAAATTACATTTCATTAACACTAAAACTATCAATTTTGGTACATAATTATAACATTATTAAATGTAAATACGAATTTAATTAAAATGGTTTAAATGTAGTGTTGTTTCTTAGTAATTTAAAAAGAACACTAGTTCATATTAGATACTATAAAAAAAACTGTTTATAGAGCAATATTTTTAAATTATTGACGAATCAAGATTCAAAGAGTAAAGTGTACCAGTATTCGTAGAATAGTTCAATCGATTTGAGATACAGTCTACATCATAGAAATAATATCACAACAATTTTATGTTTCTATAGCCTATGTATTCGTGAAAAATGTATATACCTATAATCTTACAATAAATTATTTAAGCATTAATACTTGGATCAGTGAGCATAGTTTTTGCAAGTATAAATTCAAAATTTGTATATGCACCCTTATAAACTGCACTGATGATATTATTAGGAAACAAAACACAATCAAGTGCCCGGAACAGGCTATTGTATATGCTAATATGATGTGATGGTTGAGAAAACAATGTATAAACAGTAATAGCATGTATTTCATTTTATTCTTACATGACTTCTAAAAATATCTTTATTTTTACTCGTTAAAAGAGATTTTGAATATATCTAAGTGCCTCAGTATACGAGTTATAGAGTTATTATATAAGAGGTATACATATTTTATCCAGTCGAATTGTACACAAGTTTAAATTGTATAGAAAATTAATAAAATAAAAAAAAAATACCGTCACCTTTGTCATTATTCTGTTTTAAACATTACCAAGACTTCCGCCTATTGAGGGTTCCCCGTCGACGAGGCAGTAGGAACAAATATGCGGAAAAAATTAAACCACGCTTTTGTCGCAGGTTCTATTCCCAAATGTAATATTATTCGAGTACCTAGTGTTTGAGGAAACCCGACCGACACAAAAGAGGCTTTCACCGAGTGACGATGGCGTTGACTATGTATATTATTATAGTGTGTATTATATATTATATGTATATGACTACCGAATACCGCTGTGGTATAATATGCATTACAAAAGAGGGGGAAACGTCAGAGGAGTACGGTAATAATAAAATAATAATAATAATAATTAACCAGTCGGTGAGACGACAATATTGTCCCAAAAACGATGTGTGTGCGTGTGTGGTGGGTGACTGGGCGGGGAGGGGGTAACGTGTAATAAATATGACGTGTTTAGTTCACCAACAGCATAATATAGCCCTGCATGTATAGCTATAGGCATATCCGAAACAAAAAGATGCGGATCGAGCGCAATTCTGAACGCTTGGCGTTTATATTATAATATGTATTATATTTTATATAAATATTAAAACTCAACATTACGACCTCGAAACAATAGTTTTGCCGTCCACTTTTATTCGACCTGTCATGTGCACTGCCCCATTTCCCACTCACCGCCACGGGTCACTTTTGTTCTCGTCACTCGTTTTCCCTCGGCCACCCAGTAATTTATTCCAATTGTGCGAGTCGTTGGTTTTTATTTTTTTTTCCTACGTAGGTTTATAGGTATACACGTTACACATACGCGTACACTACACTGAATAATGTAAAACAACATGCGGACGATATGATGATTAATAGCCCGGTTAGCCACCACTGAGTAGTGCACCGACGGCAATATACATGAAAAACGTATAATGTATAATGTACATAATATTATATGTATATAAATAAATAGATATACATAAATATGAATATCTGTGTACACTGTACTTATACCTATATGTGTACGTGGGTCGGTAGCGAAATACCGGTCAGCTGTGCTATCGACGGCGGTATAGTGGTGATGAAGGGGGGTGAGGAGGCAGAGGAAGATGATGAATTTTGGAGACCTGATGATGTATATAGGAAATAGGACCCGCTCGGCCCGGAGTCCCTCGAGCCATATTTTTCTCTACAAAACTTAGATAAACATTATGGGTTCCGTACGTTTCATTTGTATTGGCTCAAACATAATAAACGTTGGGTTCTCAAAATATGAAAATCCAATTCAACAATCTCTCGGTTATATTCGAATATAATAATATAAAAACAATTCAATAACGTATTTAGATTTTTCACAATATTTATAAACTTTAAACGTATTACATAAATATTACATAATGTACACAATATAAGAATTATTCAAGTTTTAATCATTTTAAAATTGTAAAACTAGTACTGTAAATCGTGTGTATATTTGTAACTACCTGTGTATATATCAGTAAATTTAGTTATTCGTACCTACTTCTGCATAAAAGCTTGAGAAATTTAATGTTAATGCCCAATTTAAAATAATAACATAAAAATACATACAGGTCAACGATTACAATAAGTAGTTTAATGTGCTGAATTTTCAGAATTGTCAAACTAATAAAAACTAAATCAAATCAAATATCGAAATATATTTTTTTATTTATAAATATGTAGGTACCTACACTTAATGTAATAATGCCATTTTATACAAATTATTTAAAATAATTATATTTTATCCATAATAATTAATGCAGCCAACTATGAAGAATTTATACTTAACAATTGTATTAAATAAAATATACCTACAATTTATATTTCTTGTGTAAATGGACATTTTAAACTAATTTATGGACGTATATTTCCCCCTATTCACTGAATCCGTTTTCAAAATGGGTTTTCTCTTCTGTTATATATGCATTTTGTACATTAACACGGGCAAATAAACGTTGTTAAATGACGATGGTTGGCGATAACATCTGTGTAATGGACAGAATGACAAACCACACGATCGATAAATCCCTATCTTTCAAATCGCCTACAATTGTGCCAACGGCTCACAATGTTGCCCTATCGCATAAGCTAGGTGTGCACTTTGTTACAGTGTTTAAATGTCAACTTATATAATAGTATAAAACAACCTTACAGTTACAGGTATCAATCTCACTCAATGTTAATAGCAAATACACCGTTATACCTGTCTTCGATTAGAAACTTGTCGCTGACGTTTTGCACGCAATCTCCTTTGGTCGTGATGGTGGTTGTATTTATATTGATGTGATGGTTCACGCCAGACTGAAACCATCGACCGGACCATTGGGCAGGAAATTCACATTGGCCTGTAAACGGAAATGTACAGTTGATAAATATGTTTAGAATATTTCGTTATTGAGTATACATCATCGAAATAGACATAGAAACCTATTTCTACCTATAAAATCTATAGACTTTATAGCTTTTGTTAATATTTTATACTTGAGTAACTGATATTATGTTTTAATATGAATAGGAGTACAACATTGTTGACAGCTTTACTCGATGATAGATTATTTCATATTTTTAAAACATAAATCGTTCAATATCTTTAAATACTAATAATAATATTTATTCAATAACAGTCTACACTAAGTTAAAAATTGTTACACAAAAAAAAAAAAAACACATCATTGTAAAATCAATACATTCATCACTTTCTTCAGAATCTAAAACTATTACGTGTTTAAGAATACATGTAAAATTTATTTTAATTCTAATAAGCTATGTTTTGACATATCAACTATCGATAAGTAATGGATAAATATCTACAAAATAAATTCAATACAATTATTTAAATTTTAATCAGGTGTGTACTATTATATATATATTTTTATTTAAAATCATATATATTTATCCTAGTTACAATTTACTATACCTAGTTAAAATTATAAATTAGATTAGTATTAGGTAATAAAAATATTTTAATAATATCATTAAGTCTAGACAGATAAAAAAATAAATTAATGGAATAATGTAATTGTTTATTTTACTTCCGTGTTTATTTATTTTGAGTAAATGATTCAATATTTGTTTCCGTTTAATGTTGCTCCTTTATTATAGTATGAATTAAATGACAGGATGTGTTATACTGTAAGTAACTATATGGAATGTATTGTACCACTTTTAAACGGTTTTATTTATTTATGGAAGCAGGTCATAAAATATATAAGTATATATGTATATACTGCACTGTACAGTTATTATAGATAAATAAGCTTTTGTGTAGGTACTTCAAATATATTATATTCATATTTTAAAACTATTTTTTGAATGTATAAAATTCGATTTCGTATGACTGAGCTCCAAATCAAAACAGTTCGCCAAACCGCATTCGTGATGATATAACCGTATAATTCTATATATGTACGAGTTGATTGAAAATTATAAGCTATATTGTATTTGTACTTTGGTAAGTTATAATTATACAGACACGATATGCGTGTATGAATTCACACGTCCAATATACCTACTCCTCAACTGTATATGGTTAATTATATGTTTTGAATTACGAGTCCGCGCACGCGGCGCACAGGACGACGAAACTAGAGTATCTATATAGCATGTTATAATATTATATATATATATATATATATAGAAAGAAAGAATCGCGCGAGTATGTGTTTCGGCATAGGTTTTTCCACTACCCCTCGCTTACTGTTACTACAGGGGCACATACGCGTATTTTCTTGATACACGTACCGACCTATATGTATAAAATATAATCCTAAGGATTAAAAACTCATACGCACGATGGTAGAACGCACACACGTTTGCACGTGCCATAGCCGAGTAGTGAAAAAAAAAAATTCCCCTACATACTTGTGTACACTATATAGTATATACATATATATATATATATACATATAACCTCATATATGTACTCTCACACTGTACCACACATATTATATATATATAGGTACCTATCGCCATATACGTTGTATATGTGTTTATGTGCCCGTGTGTGATGAATAATATTATTTAGTATTATATAATATGCACGTGTGTACGATGGCTGGAGTATATATACTGTTAATAAACACGGGAGCCAGAGGCAGTTGCAGTGGGGTTGCGCGAGGGAATGGTCGGTGGTAGAGGGCGGCTTGCGCACACACGTATGGCGGTGTATATATATACCCAGTTTTAATACTCGGCCGAAAGCGCATTCCTATTAAACTTTAAGCTTTTCGGGTCCAACTTTGTGTATGCGTTCGTGTGTATAATACACAAAACACTGCGCGTTTATAAACACACATAAGCCACCAGGAGAAGCAGAAGAAGCCCGCAACGGGCGCCGTCGTCGTCGTTGTAGGGGAAGGTGAGATTTGGACTCAGGATATATAGAGACCATGGTGTCGGCGGCGGGGAAGAGGGCGAACGTCGCCGACCAAAGACAGAACGCCTGAGCGACGAAAGTGGCGGTATGTGTATGTATACGTCTGTGTGTGTGTGTGTGTGTGTGTGAGTGGGTGTGTGAGTGTGTGTGTGGGTTGGTGTGGGTGATGGGTTGGCTGAGGAGGGGGCGACACCACCGATATTAATTTCTATAACCCCGCCAACCGGGCTGTCAAGAGGAGTGATGGAGATCAATATTGCTGAGTTATAAATAATACCAGACGAAACTAAACCTCCCAACCCCCTTCCCTTGTCTCGTCACCGAAAACCTCGATCGTCGTGTCGTTCTCACACCTTTATATATATATATATACACCTATTATATCCACGCAAACGTATCCAACAGGCAAACCTTCTACAATATGTATATAATATAATATATATATACACACAATACACACACATGTTATATTATTATAAATAAATATATACGAAACGCGCAATAAACATGAAAATTATCACCATGCATATTATATCATCACCACCGCCGCCAAGACGAGCACTCAGCGGATAATGAATAGATAATACGTCAACCATGCTGCAACGCGTCAAATATTTTATTTTAATGTAATTGTTTTCATATTGTTTTTTTTCCATATGAAATCCATATTCATGACTTTTTTTTATTGAAATAAAATTTGATGTATTATTTAGGTAAGTACTTACCACCTACAATCTTTATTTATAAATTATTATGCAATAAGTAAATTTGATGAGATTTTATTGGAAGGAGGGGGAAGACACCCAATGACGGCGCCTCCTGCTCCCCTATTCATAACTTATAATAATCATTACGATATCATCTTTCTAATCATAATAAAATGATTTGTAATTAATAGATATCGTTGTAATAAACTCGTCCAAACATACGTGAAAACTAGGTACACAATGAATACAAGGAGGCAAGAGTAAATGGATACCGAACATTTTTTCAAATTTATTTTTGATTTCAAGGATGCATGTATCCAAAAATTTCACAAAATTTGGGACTGAGTAGTTTTGATTAAAACATAATATAGTATAATTATACATTGAGACTGTTGGTGCATAATTCCATGTGATGTGTTCGTTCTAAAAACGATAATAGTAATTTAAGACAGCTACACAATGTATAAAAATATTGTTGTATTTGATAAAAATATAAATTGTAATAAAACAAAACTTCAGAAGAAACATTTACAATGATACTGTAAATCATAATGATAATATTATATATCAAAATGTATTGTTATATTTTAGTTGCTTTAGTTATTTCGGGTTCATTTTATTATAACCGGAAGTTGATAAAGAAATAAGTGGACAAAATTATATTAAGTTTTTAGAAACAAAATATCTATAGTGGAGGTTGGAGAGGGGAGTTGATAGCTGAATTTTTAAAATTGATACAGAAAAATAATATTATTGTCAAACGTTGAAAATATATGACTTTAACCGAGGTCACCCATGCATAACGATTAACGAATACACCTCATCATAAGCGATGCGCGATGTTTCGAGGTAAGACGAGTCTGCTTTTAAATAACGAACGTCGATTATTAACATTATAATGCATTGGTATAATGGTACACCTAACCTCTGTATAATAGTTTTCTGACGTTCCACGTACGAACAATATTATAATACAGAATAAATGGTCGGCGCGGCGGTTAGAAACGTTATGACATTTCAATAGTTTAAAAACACTAACAATTTTACTCTTTCATAAGTGTAGTGATTAATTACAATGACTCACACATTGAACATTACAAACGAATCATCTCAGAGTTCACTATCGATATAAACCGAACACATATTATATATTTTTATTATTATTATTATTATTTTTTGTTACTTTATCAGAACGCTGAAATTACATAAACCCGATAACGACAAAACAAATATATGGTACCTATGTAGAATTGTTTTATAATTCATTTTTGGAAAAAATAACACAGTTCTATTGTTTGTTTAAACATTAAAATAAAAAACATATACTAAAATGTGTATAAGACTTGGTATTGCGAGTAGTATGTTCTTGTGACAGCTGATGAATTGATTTACGTAACAACCATGCAGTACTCTACACGCACGAATGAAGTAATCTGTAACATTACTATAATACGTTTTTCACTTCGAAAACACCATTCGAAATTTATTATGATACACATTAATTGTTTTTATAATTGAAATAGACGTGTTTCTGCATAACGCCATCACGAGGTTGTTATAAAACCATCAGCTAGGCTTTCGCGATTATGATGACGTCGTTTCAGACGTCCGGCACGGCCCACAGCAGATATGTTTATTGTTTTATATATAAATGCATGCGTGTATGTGTGTGTGCGTGTATACGCAACAGTCACATAGACTCTCGACCTGTCGAACATCAGCTGTCGAGCTTCATAGTGATATGTATATATACATATATATATATGCATTGTATACGGACCCGAACATATCACCGCCGTCATCTGTCCGGTTTCCCACGGGGGCAAATATTTGCTCGCCGATTTCCAAAAGGGATCACGACCCTAGACCGAATCCCCCCCTCGGAGTCTTTACCCCGCACTGCTTCTTCATCACCGTTGGCGTCGCAGGTCGACGATTTAAAACAAACAATGGGCAAACCGCGCCGTTGTTCCCGCTATATTATATACATATATTTTAGCGATTATAATGCTAGTCGTATGACGGTAAGCAATAAGCATACTTACATTATATAAAATATATAGGTATATAATCGGTGGTATCGTGGGATATACCATGGTCCGTGATCTCTGCAACACAAAGCTCTTCAAAAACAATGCTAATTGAAAATTGGCTGTATGTATTGGCTATACATATTATAGTTTATGGACGCCCTTTTCTTCCATATACCATGCCCTAACACACGCCAGTATATATACCGGACGACTGCATAATAATAATACTAAAATACTGTGTGCAATGTGCATGGATGTCTGGCGGCTGCTACGAGAACCCGATGACGACGACTACTATAATAACGCGTATATTATAAACGTATAGGAGTACCTCAAGTTATTATAGTTATTGCAGCTATTATCGCGTTCAGAAGCCGTCGATAAATATTATACTTTTACGACTTGCCGAGGGAGACGGAAAAAAAATTCGCTCTACGCTGTGCAGCTGAAGCTGTATTATAATGTACATTGCGGTGGCTGTGAAAACGAAAGAGAAATGAAAATAAATAAAATAAATAAAAGAATGAAAAGTGCAGTATGAAATGCGGTTAATTAAAATTAATAGCTCACAACGATTATTGTTTTGTAATCAACATCAGAACAACAAACATTTAAAATAAAGGATTGTTGATTTGTGTATTTGCGTATATTTTCTATAGACATTTTCGTTTTCTTATGCCAGCTACAGCTATTATACTGCAATTAGAATCTATCACCCGCGGTTGTCGTTATTATCATATTCACTCATAATAATATACGTACATATAATACAATATACCTAACATGCAGCTATATGAATTTATTTTGGGAAAACGTTCGTTATTAAATACATAAACTTGTTTAATTAAACGCATGATAATTTGCCAACAACTGACAGAGGACACTAAGGTATCGGGTAGAACGATGCAACTGCATGTATTGACTATCATAATCAAATCAAAATCAAATTAAAATGTCCTGAACTGGACTTATGGTCGTACAGAGCGCATACGTTTATAAATAGGTAGGTATGTGCACACAAAACATTTACTCCCAGAGTTAAATTGTAACAGTACTTTATGGAAAAAAAAACTTTATTAATTTGAAAACTACTTGATACCAATCTATTGCACAGACTCAAACGAATAATACATTTTTATATACTCAGGTAATTTTAAATAAGATTATTTTCACCTAGCTTATAATATTATAATAATGTAATATATAGGTTCAGTATTATATGTACGCCAAATGTTTATTGTATTAAGTATCATGTTGTTGAAGAGTTTTATTTTAGTATTCCTATCTCGAAATATAAAATATAATATTAAAAAATAACACAAATTTACAACATTTACAAAACTTACAGAACCCTATTTTATTATATTAAAACACGGATACCAGATGCCATGAAAGTATTAAAAATAAATTACGACATAATTAAGAAGCCTACTACACTTCTAAAAATATTTTAAAAATAGCGCAAAATTATTATAGCTACTTCATTTTTAATTTAATTTAAATAACGTATAAATGTACTAGATAGTATATAGTATATACTACTATAATTGTAAATAAATAATCACAATAAAATATCCACCTTTTGTTTTTAT
>VUJU01000312.1:17820-36345 GCA_009835225.1 Aphis craccivora | reverse complement strand
GCGCCGAGCTGCTGTGGTTGTTAATGTCGTTGTTGCCGTTGCGGTGGCAGAATTTAATTCATGATACGATCCTGTGTAGGCTTCTGTGTGTTCGCAACATGGCGAAGGATAGTGTAAAGAGATTTTTAACAGTAAAAATAAAATCACGAAAACGTCAAAAAAAAAAAATTATACCTATACAAATATTGTAAAAACTGTAATCCATTGGCTATGTATAGATAATATATATGTGTATGCACTCGAGGACAACGATAAAAATATATAAACTAACGATAAATATAGATTTATATATATGGGTACTCGCATGTCACTATCTAAAAAGTTTTGTGTACAAACATTTAAAAAGTATATCATTTAATTAGGTACATTAATAGAATAACGTAATTATAAATTGAGGATGAACACTATAGCAATAATGTGGACTCAAAGAAACGCATAAGACATTCTATGTAATAAATTATACTTAAAAATATATGTTATAGATAGTTAAACAAGCCAGGGAACCTTCTTCATTAGAAAAAAAATAAAAGAGTTATATTTCAATGTTGTCAGAAAACCGGATATTTTTCACGATTTTTAATCTTAAGCTATCATCGCCAAATGTGAGAATATGTACTATAGAGTTGAAAATAACAAGTGAAATTTTCAAAAAAACATTTAAAGGTACTGTTAAATTGTAGAAATAAAAATATTTTACTCGATATTATATAATAAATGATTTAGCAAATAACTAACATGTCGTTTTAAAATGTTGAATATTATAATCATTAAAATGTATACACTTTAAAATATGCATATAGATATAACTAATTAAAATATTTTAATATACCTAGTCCATATAATATATATATATATTATTATTAATTAAAGTTCTTTATCTAATTCTGAAACATAACTATATCACTAATCCCAAATAACTGTTGAAAATAGGTTTAGTGCCATCGATGGTTTCTTCCACCAAAAGTTTCATTTTTATAATATATTTAACGTTTTTACATTTATTGGGTATTCTTCTTTACATAACTAGATGCATTGTTAAGACTAAAACGAAATTAATAACAAAAATAACAATGTGTTCATCTAAAATTGAGTTAAATACATTATTACAACTTTTACACAAGACTAATATTTTAATAAAATTCATTACACAAAGTCTGTATTGCAAAAATATAAAATATTTTAATTATTATTAAATATTATAAACAAATTGATAACAATGCTTATTTCGAATGTTGTTTTTATTTAGAATTCAAATGTGTTAGATCATCAACAAATTTATTGAATAAATCATCTCAAGAATTCAAAATCAGCTCAGTACACAAAGCAACCAAAAAGTCTGGTTTTGTCTGAAACCCCAATTCCAACTTTCAGTTGCACTCTACCAGGAAAACTTTGTTCTTTATCAGGCGCCGAGCGATCTTTTCAAAAAAACGGCTTTTCTAAAACTTAACACAACCACTATGACGATAAATCACTATCCAATTTCATTTATTAGTTATTTAAATTCTGAGTTTAGAGATAAAATAAAATACAAGAATGCCACCACTAAAACTACTTTTAAACCAATTTAAAATATATATTAAATTTTATTTAGGTATTAAGATCCCTTAAGATCTAATAGGAATGCATATTGGAATACATATACAATTAATTAATTATTGGATAAATAATATCACATAAATAACCATTCAACTTTAAAGTAATAGGTACAGAGCAAGTGATCAAAAAAGTTTCATAAATTTAATCATTTTATTAATTGAAAATTCAATTTAGGTAATATGGGTATATTTAAGATAACTGATAAGTAATTTATGAAATTCTAAAAAAATTTCTAACAATTTAATATTTATAAAGTTTTGTATTCTAAATATGTAATTACTAATTAGGTACAATAAATATTGAATCACAATATTTAATACAAAATAATATATCTGTTCAGAATGTATATGTAGTTACATAAATAACATTTATCACTACTTTTAATAATTTTAATTTTAATTAAACTTTTAATAATGTACCTAACATTATACTTGTACAGTTGTACCTACGGAACTACGGTTAAACGATTGCCGATTAAATATAAATAAGACATCTGTGTGTACGGCGTCCATGGGATGTGTATTTATGCGATACTGTGGTAGTGAGAACCATTGTCAAGTGTCATTGCTACGTAGCAGATTTATTTTAAGGGGATTATTGGTCGACAATAAAATTGTCCAAACGTAAAAAGCGATTAAATACGCTAGCAAAAAATACAGATATTGTGTCAATGTGTTTATATAGACTTGTGTGTGATAGTATTATGTGTACTACGTATACATAAAATATTATAACTAAAATATAAAGGAGGTTATAAATATTTCAACAAAAGTATTTTATAATACATAAATATAATGTATAAAAAAAATGAATACCTACTAATAATAAAAATGTTCTTTAGTAAAATTTGAAAAGTATTAAACATTGTTATCCTCAAAGTTTATCCGATTGCTTATTCAAAAGAATAAGAGGCAACAAATATTCCTGAATGACTTTATGAAAATATCAACTTAAATTTATTGAAAAATACGGTTAAGACCCGCAGTACGGAATGAGCAACGAATTTGTATTAACAATAAAGTTATCAAAATGTAAATAAAAAAAAAAGGAGTTGCCTATTAATTATAATAAATATTTAAAAAAATATATATTATAGGTATCTGATGTATCAAATAAAATTAATAGAAAACAAAACATAATTATATTATGAGCAATAGGTAAACCCGGGCCCAATATTAATCATATTATCTGTATAGGTAGATACCTATACAAAAATAAATTAGATACCTATCTAATTTACAATAACTTAATAACATGATAATATTATACGTTCGATTTATAGATAATTATTTATTTTTGATCAAGAAACCGCCAAGCAAAGGTTACCGTGACTTACAATTTCGGTAATCATTATTTTAAGTACATATACATTGATATATTTTTACAGAGGGAGTATACGTCATTGTAACAGGACACGCTGTCAAAACAAAAGAGACTCTCATTATTTTCGCATAATAGAAATGCTAATTCAAAACATAAACTCGGGAAATAAATAAATTAAACTTTCAGTTTGATGGCGGTAACAGCGGTGTCAATATAAATAAAGTATAAAGGGATAGAAGAGGATACGGGGACAAGAGAGAAGGGTTGAAACAAGAGTAGATACATTTTTTTTTACAAAACCATTTGCTTAGTTTTTTGTAAAAATATGAAGCATGGATTTTTTTTTTTTTTGTTTGGGAAAATAATGTAATAGACAGACTAACAGACATACCCAACCAATGTTATATGCATTCATTAATACATATATAATTTACAAACTTAAACAACACACTATACATATATATTTGAAATGCGTTTTAGTAAAAGTAAAACATAACAAATTGGTAAAGCCGACTCCACTTATACAATCGTGCTAAACGCTGTCGTCTACTAAGTGTGTGTATTTAACATACTATAATTACATAACAATTTTAAATTAATTTGTCAACCTAATATATTATTATACTTATTTCTATATAAATCTATCTAAATTAAATATTAAATAAATAATTGATAATTAAAAAAAAAAAAAAACAAAAATAATAAATTTATTTTTGTAAATAATTGATGGGACGTAAAATTCTTTATGTAGTCATATGTGTTGGTACTTATTTTTCAATATTAGCCTGTGTGAATTTTTATAAACACTTATATTTATATATAGTTCATATAAGTTTATATTTATATTTTCTGATATCTGTAGGTTAGTATGAAATACATTTACTTTTAACAGAACCATTAGACAGTTATGTATTTGCTCAACTAAAGAATTACAATATTAATAATAATATTTTAATGAATAATAAAGGATAATATATAATATACATAAAATTGTTGTTAACCATACCAACTATTTTAACTATATGATCTACCAATAGATACTGAAAGACGAACACAACGAAGACGTAAGGTTTTAAGACTTATATGTTTGGAAATTTAAAAAGGATTAAAATTATTTAAAAACGACCGAGAGTATCAAAAAAAATGTAGGTATAGGTGATGTATAGGTACGTTTATCATATAAACAATGTGTTACCTATAGTAAAATAAAAATAATATTTTAGAGTTTCACAATCGGTTCTAAATTATTATCGTTAACTTCTCGGAACTGCTATCAAAATTATAGTCATATATAAACATAAATATCATAATGCTCCTTTATGACTGTCCAAACATCAAATTAAACGAACGATTTTTAATCAATCAATAAATGACACAACAAACGACTGTACGCAATGTTTTATATTTAAAAAAAATATAAATTATTTGATGGATAAATAAAAATCTTGGCTTATAGCCAATATATTATAAAAATAAATCAAAAACACATACTATAGAACCGTTTAATTTACAAATTGTTTTAATTAATTTTGGTTTATACGAAAAGGTATACAAATGACGTAGATAAACGTGTTTACGAAAAAACATGACAATTAAAAAAAAAAAATTAGAAAAGACGATTAAAAAAATGATAGAATGTTAGTATGCCAACATATTTTTTGGGAATTTATTCAGTAGTGCTTGCACTATAAGATTGAATGACTATAAAAGTTAATATAATTATAATTATCTATTAGCTACAGAGAAACCGATGGAAATATAACTAATTATTTTAATTATATACTTTGTTATTAATTTTTGAAATTGAAATATCATACACTATCATATAGGCAAGTACAAATGCAGCTTAGGTTTTAATATAGTACAGTAGTTTAGGTATTTTTAACTAGGTAACTACTTTTAATGAAGGTTATTTGGTTTATACGAATTGATTCAAATATAAATTGTTTGATTCAAGAACAGATACTAACGGAAATAATTTTGTCCATAGGTAAATATAAATATATATATATTTCTTAATCATAAATGTCATCTTATTTTATTTGAAATGTTGGAACCTACCTATATGTTTAATATTATTTTCAGTCAATCTAGGTAAATAACTAATATTAAGAACACAACTTAACAAAATATGCAATATGTATTTATAAATATTTATGGAATAAAATGAATTCAAAAAGCAAATAAATAGTTTTTAAAAATCATTAATTATAATTTTGTAATATCCACAATATACCAGCTGCTATTGATCTACTATACATGAGTCTTTTGATGGACACATTTATCAATTTAATTACTTAAATGCGGTTATTGTAACATATGCGTATAATAGTTTAGTAAAACTAAACATCTTTATTCATGATACATACAAATTACAATTTAAAAATCATTAAAAAGTCAAAATCATTTTGAAATTTAACTTTTTTTAATAATATTTAAAAGTTATAAAATATTATTTAAGATAACACTTTTATTTCAGTTTATCGATACAAATTATTTAACGAAAGCGAGTTTTAAAATTTATTATAGTTTTATTATTTGAATATAAAACAAATATAGTCAAGCATAAAATAATTAACAGTAATAAAACTGATTTTATAAATCAAAGTAAAAGTGATATACAATTTTAGAAATTATCTTTAAAAGAGTCAAGATAATTCACTTTGAAATTTAAGTAAAAATTAAAATACAAAATTAAATATTTAATAAAAATAAAATTTTTTTTAGATGTGCCAACATAATAGATAAAATAGTAGGTAATACGTATAATAGATCATATGATAATATATTCACTGATATTATGTTTGTTTAATAATACAATTTTTATTTATAACATTTATTTTTATAATAATAATCATTGATCAAAAAAAAAAAAAAAAATGATAATAAAAAATGCTCCAGTATAACTTTATTAGATACTGGTTGAAATAACATACCAAAGAGGTAGACAATTAAAATAAAAATGTCTTCACGATGTCTGTTTTACATTTGAATGTCGGTCGATTAAACGTGACATGCAAATTAAACAGAGCTGACTGTACCAGAACCAAAAATGCAAATCGAGTTATTTCCTGCATAGTTATCACAGTGTTTTGGTGCTTCAGAATTGAAGGTAGGGCGATTTTAAAGTGAAGAAGAAGTGCGAGGGGTGAATTTGTAATTGTGTTGGGACTAGGGTTTTATCCCCGTAAGGAAGGAGAGGTGAAAAAAGTCCCGGGCATCATTGAACGATGGCGACGATGATGACCCGGCAATGAAAAATGATTCGCAGAGGCTGTACAGACAACATAGAAAGGGAAAGATACAAAGGTCGGTAGATGTCTGACAGGTGGACCTTTTTCAGGACTTTTGGGGTAATAATTGCTTAATTTAAAAACGTCAGTCACCATGATGAAAAATAACCCAATGACAAACAAGACACCACTACTGTTGTATTAGTAGATATTCTATAGAACACTTCTTAATTCGTCTTACAATTTTTTTCTCCTTTCAACAATATTTAAGTGGAATGTATTAGATATATAATAAATATTTTATAAATTAAAAATGGATAAAAAAAAGTTAAATTGTAAATTAAAAAATTAGATTGACAGTTATTTTATTAGCATTTATTTTTTTTATCAAACTCTATAGTAGGTAATAAATAGAACAATATTTTAAAAACGTAGCCTAACTTCTAATAGTTATTCAATGGGTAGGTACGTAAATCATATAAAACAAATAGGTAATTCATTAAAACATAAATGATTAAACTCATCTATTCGTTTTATTCGTTATGTTTGTATAAATTATTTTAACTGTAAAGTTATAAAATTACTAGAAATATATTATTGAAATAAGTTTATCTTTAACTATTATTTTAATTAATCTGGAGACATTTTATTAGTTAGGCTGTCACCTACATATAAAAATAATAAATTATCTCCATTGTATTGAAATATTAGTGAATTATAATAGGGATTAGGGAATAAACTTAATAAGGAATAACAGGTATTCACTTAGCTATATTTAAATAATAGTAATTTTAACCAAGTTGCATAAAAAGGTTTAATTTAAATGACTCTTAATAAACAAAAAATAAGAATAAGAATAAAAATTTCAAAATATAATGAAAAATGAGAAATTATTTTTATAAATTAGTTATTACGGATAATATTATAATATGTTTTTAAATCGAATATAATACAATGCAAAACACGAGATTTTAGGGTACCATCAAATCAAAATCTATAATTTAAAATATAAATAGTATTATGCACTGATTAAATTCATTGTCCGATCAGAATATATTAACTTGTTTGTGCCAAGTTTTTTTTTTTTAATTCACCTCTAAAGATGGAATCTATATAGCAAGAAGTAAGGAAACACGTTTTCAAACACCTGCAGTACAAGTCAAAGATAATTAATCAGAATTTTGAATATCGTAGTCTATATATGATATCATCTCTATAAGTGAAGGTTCGCGGACCTCATTTGTGTGAGTTTCAATTCCCATCACACTGATCCGGGAACCACTGTTATTGGCGTCGTTATGGAAATCTGACGGATAAAATATCAAACGGGTTTGCAGAGAGAGAAATATAAGAGCGAGGGGAACACGTTTGGTCCGAGTCAATTATTGACCAGCGTAGATATAATATTACACCATGCGAGACCATCAGCATCAACAACGGCATTTCGTAACCAACCAAATAGTATATACATACATAGTGATCCGATAGTTAGGTAATAAAATAATACAACCTCCAATGGCACAGGAATGGCCGGTCGGTCGTGCACACATAGTTTCCGCTTCATTATTGGCGAGCTCGAACCACTCTTCATTATTGTTATTATAATACACCTGATGATGGTCTGGTTTTTAATTAAAAAATAATAATAAAAATAGCGAAATAAATTGAAACCACTGGGTATAATAACGAGATACAAGAGAGGTAGAGCCCCTTCAGGAACGATAGGAATTCCAACCTGTGTATGATATTGTTGCAGAAGAATGCCGGTAAAATGTCAACGCATACAAGGGTTACCATACAATATATTGGACGCGAGGAACTTGAATGAAAAAATTCCTACCTGTATTTACTGTTTACCGATGCAAACGGTGATGGAAAGGGAGGAATGGAAAAATGTTTTTCGTAGTTTTACTTTTTTATTTCAAACATCATAGTATATAATATATAATATGTACCTAGATAGTTTACCTAGGTACTCAGTCCTTCTTTATTATAAGTTATACCTGTACATATTTTTAATTCAAAATCAAAAAATATAAAATTATATTTTGACAATAATCATAAAAACTGGTAGTCTTTAATATTAGTAATTAATTCAATTCCATTTTTTTAAAAACTATTATAATGTAATATATAAGCACCTATAATTTAAATTAAAATGAAATCCTCGATTAACTTTCAAATCCCAATCTAATTTTGGTAGGTGCTTGATTTTATATTTATCTTTAAACCCTAGGTTTGTCTTTTGTGTATGTCTTATGGGGGTAAAATAGTTATAACTAGGTATCTACACTAAGTAGTTCATCACTGCAGCTGATACAAGTTTCAATTCCAATAATTATTATTATTGTTTCAATTAAATTTTAAAATGTCATAGGAACTGAGTGTTAACTCATATCGATATCACCACTACGAATTTCCTACCTACAGTATTTAGGTATTTCGGTTTCAGACTTTGGAGTTTTCCAAAAAAAATATTTGTTTTAACATTAATTTTTTTTTTTCATTAACACTAAGTGTATGCGACTCGCAGTTTGCACGTATTAATAGGTTCGTATATTTAATGCGGACGTACGCGTAATACAATAACGATACCTGATGATAAGCGATAGGATTATTATTATTATAAGTAGAAACACATTCGTGTTATTGGTACGGTCGCAACTCCTCGGAATCGTATCGCCGTGATCGGGAGGGAAAAAAATAATAATAATAAATAAATAGATACGAGGGCTGCGGCGGCGGCGTGAGAGCGTGCGAGTTTCGCGCGACCGCCGTGCTTCGAGTTCGTGACGATGCGACTGCTAAACGAATTAACAAGTATAACACTATATCGGACAAGTTTGCCGCACCGCCGGTGCCATAGTTTCCCACCGCCTCCGCCGCTGACACCAACAACAGCGGCGGCGGTTGACCCGTCCACCACCGTCGTCACCACCACCCTCTTACACACCACTCGATACCCATCCGCCGTCACCCGTTCGCCCATCCGACCCATCGCACACCCACCCGACCCACGTACACAGCACCGGCCGTCCGTACCGCCGCCGTTGCCATGGTCACCGATACTGTTGTACACATCAATATTCTTTCCTGCCGCCGCCGCCGAACGGAGCTTCGCCGCTGCCGACGACGACGACGACGACGACGACGCCACGCCGCGAGCCCACCCCCCTCCCCTTCACCGCCGTTGTCCACCGTCCACCGTCAGACCGTCACGCCAACAACACGCCGCGCCGACACCGGCGTCCCTTCTTTTACTGACTCCGGAATAATGCATAAATTAGTGTAGCGACCAAGACCGGGACAAGCGCGCGCGCGCTCGCTCCCGTCGAGCCTTTAACTATATTTGTATATACACAATTTTCACAAAAATCTACGGTACAAAAAAAAAAAAAAAAATTGCGCTAATTCGTATTATATTCACACCGCTTTTTGCTTTTTACCGCTATTTTTTCTCCCGACAAACAACGCGCGCGATGGCACTGCACAGCGCTTGAGACGTAGTCAAGTGTAATTAAAACGCGAGTTTATTATTTAACTCCTAATTTCGTTATTTGGTACTTACCTACGCCAATTTCACTGCACTCGGAAGAGTTAATTTTTTTTAATTTTTTTTTTTTTTTTTGTAATTACACTTCATACCTATACGTTATGTCATATAGACGATTTGTCGATATAGGTAGCTCGCCAAAAGGCCCATTTACTCGAACGAACACGGCACATATGCACCGCGATACACGAGTTATACGGCCGCGACTTAATTCATACAACCATATAATACGCGTGTAGGTACGTATTATACACCATTAGTTCGCGTATATACCTATACGAAAGTTTCAGAGTAATTATTTAACTTCTGATTTAATTTTGAGTTAACGGAGAGGAAATATCGCGACATTAATAATGCTTATCGGGATAATTCTATTATACACACTAATACACACGTGCGCCTAGCCATTACAAATACACATACCTATATAATAACACGGCTACGCTACGATTTCTGGTCGATGTTTATTGATTCAATCGTATTCTACTATATAATATAATTATATGGACACCGCAAATATTGGATATCATAATATAATAATGTTAATAAAACCGAATGTCTGAATGGAAAAGTTATTATATATTATTAGCCGTGGCTAGTATAATAACACAGTATTCAAACATAAAACCGCATATCAATAATAATTGTGTTATTGATATTTTTTTATTCCACTAATTGCATTATTATTTACATCATAGACGACTGAACAACGGTTAGTATGTTACATAATATGTGTGTGTACTGTGTATAATATTATTATTATACTCAAAATGTATTTTGATTATATTGATGCAGAGACCGTAGAGTTCACTGCGCAATACAAAAATTTGAATAATAAAAGAAAAACAAATAGTGGGTAATTTACACAACCAAAACAACAGATCTTTTGAAAAGTAACACAAGTATTGTTCATAATTATTATGTCATGCTCATATTGTGTAACACAAAAATTGTGTGTTTACTAGGAAATGTTTCAATGAAAAATGAGGGTAGGTACCTAATAATTTATTTCCACATTTTATCTAAAATGTTTATGTGCCGACAGTTTTTGTGATTACTACAGGCTATATACAACAATGAATGAGTGGATATTTGTGTGTACCTAGTAAAAAATAACGTTGATGACAACTTATTGCTATAAATAGTTTATTAAAGTAAAAAAAAAAAAATTTTTAGAAGTTAATTTTAACCTATTAATAATATTATTAAATGGATATGATATACTAAAGGACAAAGGGTATAAAATAGAAGGATCATATAGGATTATGATTTATGATATATATGATGTAACAGTCAAACTTTTGGTTAATCTCTATAATTCTGTTGCAGCTGAGTAGATTCAAAAAAAATAATCTACGGTTTATGATGCATACTGAAATTGAACATCTATATAGGTACACAAAACACATTATACGATTATCAATATAATTCAATTTTTAAATTCAAGGTAACGATATTTAAATTTTTAACAATCGTAGAATATAATTGACCAACATTTGTATTTTTTTATTATATTCACTAGGTACTTACATATCACTTAGAAATTTGTTTGATTTTCAGATTCAAACAAAACAATATTCATAATTATTCCTATGATTTATTATTACGTATCATCTATACCTACATTAAACTAATTAATATACACCATAATTTACAATAGGTAATAATTATTATTCCTGATATCACCCATTAGTGTTACTCCGCCGATTCGTTGGTTATACTTATACATAAACGTGTATCAACTTTTAGGTTATCTATTTTTATTGACATCTAGAAACCATGTACTATTCTGGTTTTGCCGATTCTTAATTTCTTAGTCTATTAAGTATTAATGTATTGTTTTATTATTGTAATAATTAATTTAAAAATCACAGACAACTGATATTCACAGTTATTTCCAAATTTAAATTCTATTAAATAATGTTATTATTTAATATATATAATATCTTGCAATAATAAAGTAGAAATAAATATAATTCAATTTCCACTTTTAAATTTGTAACTTTGTAGAATTAATATAACAAAATTAATAACCAACAAAAAATAATCTATAACTACTTTAAAAGCTCAACAATGCTTGAAAATATGTTAGAAGTAATCAGATATACTTCGCATGTGGAAAATTCGATACAACTATAGAAGCTGTTTAGTAACATTAAATTTATTAGAGTTTTCGACTTCTGTGGGAAAAAGTTAAATTATCATAAAAAAAACCAAAATGGAAATAAAATAATAATTAATAATTAAAATATATAATTACTATTTGTAAGGAAACATATTTTAAAAATCTATACCTATTAAAAATGTAAAACTTAAAAAAAGATGTTCTAGTTATTAGGAACCAAATGAAATAAAAATAATAAAATTACAAAATTATGTTGATTTGAGCAATTAATTTTGAAGATAAAATACGGATATCGAATAATAGTAAGACACATAAACAATTATAATTTAGTACATACATTGTATGAATTGATATAGACTATATAAAATAACAAAATAAAACATGAAAACACAATTATAAAAACAATTCATTCAACTAGGTGTAATGTTTTTAACTATTTACAATAGTAAATTTATATAGTCATATTATTCAATTAAAAAAAAAACTCCCTAATAATACTAAATAATATAGAACAGTGTTAAAATTAGATTACTACCTATGGTAAGTCCTCTTGTAGCCGTGGCAACAGATTAACAATCTTTGAAAACTTTTACTGGTGCGAAGAACAAAATTAATGAAAGTGCAAACTCGTGTTTTCCCATAAAATGTCTTCACCAGTTTTTGTATATATTTTAAATTTGTTTAATATTTTAATGTTTACGAACGTTATATTTATATAAGTATTTATACTATGAAAAACAAAATTATAGAATTTTTTATGATAGAAATTAGTTATATTTAAAATATTCGTAAATTAAAGTAATAGGTATATAACATATAACAAACAAGAAAGTTGCAAAATATTTAAATGCTCTACAGTCTACAATACTCTACATATTAAATTGTATAGTTGATAAGTGTACTTAAATTAAAAACGATTAGTCTGTAGTAGCTACAAAAGAAAAAGGAATTCTACTGCATAGTACCTAGGTATTTTTGTAAAATTTGAATTCAAAGTTCTTATTATTTTTATTGTTTTAAGAACAATTTCTGAGAAACTTTTCTTTAATTTTACAAGATTTTTTATTCGCAAAAAGAAATTTTATCGTAGGTAATATACTTACGTCGAAAAACAAAATTTAAAATACCTAGTCAAACATTTAAAATGATTGATTAATAAATAGCATAAATATTTAAAAAAATTGTTTATGACTTAAATTATACCTACTAGAATAATTAATTAATGGAAAATTTAAGTTCTAGTCCTTAGTCCTTCATTTTTGAATTAGGACACCAAAAAAATCAAATGATCTTATTGAAAATTAGTTGTATATAATAATGCTAATTTTTGCAATTATTTAAGTTTTTAATATCATTCTGAAAAGATGAAAAGTCACTTTTAATTTTGTCCATTCTAGAGTACAGACTATATCTAATTTTATAGTAGAATCCTTCCTTGAAATTGGAGAATTACATTTTTCTAATATAGTGTCTTAAAAAAGAATACACGTATAAAAAAAAAAAAAAAACAACTCATACATAGCTCTATTAAAAATTTAAAAAAAGGTATTATACTTTTTAATAGAGTATAAATACTTATGAAGGAATAAATATTATGGGGTTAAAAGAAATAAACCATAGTTTAGTTGGAATTAAATATAATTTTGTTAAATTGATTGTAAAAATAAAGCAATATTTTTTAAATTATATTGATGTTAACCTGGTCAAAACAATGTTTCCAAATCAGAACTTCGAGAATACTACCTATACAAACAAGACTACAAATTTAGCAAGAAGTCTTAGGTGTTTAACCTTATACTTACTCTAATCTAGTTTAGAATTAAGTTTAAAGGACTTAAGGGTGTTAAAACATAGTATATAATGTACATTGTACACTTTTTAAATATATCATTCAATATACATTAAATGAATCAGTCAAGATTCAGATTATTTATTAACTGTACAATTTATTATTTAATAGGCAATTTTTAATTGGCTTAAAAATATATATATATATTTATTAAGCCAATTAATTATTAATTCACATTTTTATTATAACATAATTGTTTTTGCAGCTATGAAACTTTTTGGCTTTTTTCACGGTTATAATCATATTTCAAAACCACATATTGAAAGACTTATAACAAAACTATATAGACAATAATTTGAAAAAATACAGACAATGGAAGTAAAAAGCATAAATGACATTTATTTTACTTTTAAGTTCAAAAATACTGTCAAAGTTTTTAAATAAAAATTGTTTGTTTTAAAATTTCAGAAGAATCACTAATTAAACTAACGTATTTATATAGCTAATGCACAGTTAAGTGTTAATACACCCTTTGAAATTCAAATAAAAGCGAAAAATGGACCGTTCAATGTAAATAAATACGTTATTTTTCACTAGTCATGTACAAAATTAAGTTGAAATAAAAAGCATTAGTCGTTAAAAATTGCCGAATAATTAAGTGCTCAGTTTTTTTCTCATTTAGCCTTAGCTAATGATTCCTCTTTTTGTGGTCGATTCAAAAGATAGATTAATGATATGCGCCGGCAGCGTCAGGGGAAAAAAATTGGACAAATTACTCGAAAAGGTTTGGAATGGTAAAAAGAGGGAAAAGAATAACTCACAAGGGCAGAGAGAAAAAAGATACACCTCACTCTATCACTAAGTTCGATTGTATTATATATTTGAGAAGAAGGCGAATAAATCAACGTCCCGCGAATGGTGCTGAATAAGTTCTATTTTAAGGAGACCAATGCGAAGAAAGTAAAGGAAACTCATCTTTTTCTTTCCGAAACGTTGCAAGAAATAAATTTCACTTTAAAAAGAAAAACAGAGACCGTAAGAATCCGAAAGGGTTGGTACCGAGGGAATTAACAAGAAGTATATATATATAATAATATATATGCATAAAAAACATTTACAATACCAATCTAAGACTAATATTTTTGCATGCTACACAACTTAAACGAAATAGGTGTTAAATTAACTACCTACTACCATATTTTTTCCATGAAAAAAAAAAGATATCGTACGTATACGATTTTGCCCATAAATATTTGTTCTTAATAATCGACCACCAAACAATAGTATAATGGTTCATACATATTTATCACCTCTGTACGCATACATATAGAGATATCCCCTGGTGTGGTTTATGGATGTAGGTACCTTTTGCTATAATACTATACTCATTCTTACATAACTTTAAGTACAATTGCATTATTGTGGTTCCCACCCCTGCATCACTACATCATGATTGTGTAGTTTGCATAACGAGTTTCTAGATACCCTCGTAAGTAAAACATTTTCGCTGTTTGGCAAATGTTTATTGTTATTGTATACATATACTTACATATAATAATATTTTCAATGATCTTTTGTAAATTAATACAAAGTCAAAAAGTAAAGAAAAAACTGTATTACCGTTATTAAGATGTTTTTACTTTATAAACATATTAATGTAAATATAGAAAATGTATTATAATTCGTTTCAAAGAAACTATAGGTAGGTACAGTTTACTTTAAAACATAGACAACATTTTTTAATTTAATAAGTTTAATGTTTATGAGTGTTTAAAAAAATATATACTTATATTATTATAAGAATAGGTTAACCTAAACATAATGCGAGAAAATTTTACTATAATAATTACCAATAGGCAATAGGATACCTTATAAAAATAAGACAAGATATTAAAATAATACAATTTATTACATGGATATTTTATTTTATTCATTAAAAGTATTATACATATAAAATAAGTTTCGATAAATAATTATCATATTGTATAAAAATAGATTAAATTAAAATTAAACAAAAAAGTTATTTAAATTTAATAAAATAAAATGATAATGAGATTAATAAATAAATATAATATTTAATATTATTATCTGCATTATTCGGCATAAATTCATGCCGGTATACTGAAATTTGAACTTTCAACAGGTCATCGAAAGATTATCTGCATTTGTTAAAACACTTAGTGTGGTTAGATTAATAGGATTGTTGATTATGTCACTGATTTTATTTTTTTTTCAAGTATAATGCTTCAAAGGTTTTATTAATTTAAATGGAACACGCGTAAATGAATTAATACCATTTACATTACAAACGTACACATAACTACACCATTCATTTAAGGTTTAAAAATAAGTAAATATAAATAAATCGTTTTTCGTCACTTTTATAATTCCGTGAACTTCTATAAACTGTTGTAGTTATATCATAGGGGTACATAAAAAGTAGTAAAAATAAAATAATACGTAAGTACGCCTATGTTAAAATATAACATTTTAAACATTTTAATATTTATGTATTATAATATATATGTACCTATTATTAATATTTGTTTTTTTTTTTTAAATAATTTTAATAATTTATTGTACACTCGTCCCCGCAAGCCAAAAGGGCTGTTCTCATTTTAAATAAACTGTAATTTGTTACGACCAAGACTTTTTCTCTCTCTAATTCCACATTAACATAATTGTAATACGTTTTTAAAGCAAGTACCCTCTCTCACTTTTTCATTCCCTTCTTTCTCGTTCTTTAGACGAATTTGAGTTTAAACTTTATTAGCTGGAATTTCGGAATTGTTTACTTGGAAGTCCTTCGAAAGGAACAATTTAAATAAAAGCACTCGTAAAATGTAAATAGTTAACAATGGTATAGAGTAAAACATTTATTTGTAGTTTTAAATATTTTTCAACCATTAAAATATAACGTAGGTATAAAAACATAGTTAACAGATATAATTTTACTAAATTATTATTAGTTATATGCATGTACTGTCTTAAATTGTACTTAAAATTTAGAAAACAATTAAATATAGCGAATGTCAGGTGTAATACAAAACGTGGCTTCAAATTTTTATCAATATTATTTTTTAATTAAATTTGTAATCTAGCAGTTAAACAAGTAATATCATAAGTACAATAAAAATAAAAGTTGTACATAACATTAAGTGCTTATACAAACGATTAACTTCGTAAATGTAAGAATATGTTTTGGATTTGAAAATACAAATTCATTAAAAACATTTTAAATAACTTAATTCTGTATTTAATAGGATTTTTAATTAAAAACAATATAAAAGTACACCACTAATTTATTTGGGTTTAATAAAATTTAGTTTAATAAAAAAATTAAGTCATTTTATTTAATGGAACGTAAGTTATATAACTACATTAAAATGCATAGAAAAGATAAATAATATAATGCAATTGTGTAAAAACAAACAATTTTTTTGTTGAAACATTTGTCGGTATTTCGATATTTTTGTTTTCAGGTGGTCAATAATTAAATTATTTTAAGAATTTAAATCATATTGTAGTAACGATATTATAATAATAATCGTAATAGTTATTTTTTTATACGCTTATATTATGTACATATAATATTATAGGTACATAAATAAAATTATCTTTATCACTATATTATAATAGATGTAAATACATATGGTATACAGTATTATAAGAGCACATTATTTTCTTAATTAAACTAATGTTGTTCAGAAGATAGTAGGTACGCCAACTATTATGGCGAGCCATAACTAATAAAAATAATATTGAATAACTATTAATGAGTAAATACATGTTTCAGTATAATGTGTTTTTTAGTAAACTAAGTTAAACTAATTTAAATGTTACAAAATATATTATTATTATACCTAATTAAATAATCCATTCAAGAATGATTTTGAGCAAAATTGATTAAATATCTATGCAAAATAATTAGTTTTTATAATTGTTCTAAGTATATAGTAATCATGTGGTTAACATAATTTGTAATTTACGAATCACAAGAAAAAAAACATATTATATCCATTTGAAATATAACTTTTTATGGGTTATTAAATCAACAGCAGCTATAGTCTTTGGATTAAGCACAAATGATAACAGCAGTAGGTAAATATATCTTCACTAGTAGCATAAATGTTTTTATGCCTACATTATGCATAGCTGTATATGAATCTGTACATATATGCTCGTACAGTCGTACATATATATGGACATAATAGGAATTACTATTACTTATTTTAGTTTATAAATGTTTCCTGCAAAATATTATTGATCTTTTCAGGGGAAAAATGACAAAAAACATAGGGCCACTCGGATCACACAAAAATACATTTACACACACGCACATTATGAGCACGTTTATACGCTCGTAACGGCGGCAGTCTGACCCTTTGTACGAAAATTAATTTTTAGTCTACTCCACGCACCGTCCGCTCAACCGTATACCACAAAAGAGAAAGATCGGTGCCGGTGCATCGCTGCAGCTTTATGTAATAATACAGTAGGGTGATTTTTGGGGATTAATAAACACTACTATACATACAACAGTGGACAGTAACTCGGTGAACGACTTTTTGTTCCAAAATACGTTTCATAATTCAAACAATACAATACAATATTATATATATATATACATTATATACACATACACCCATGCAAACCAGTCAAATCCAAACATTATTAAAATATAATGTAGTGTGTGTTGTGTGTTGGAGTTTGCGGTGTAAAAGTACCCGGAGGCAGTTGTACGTTTAATTTGGCGAGTGAACGCTCACTGGTTCTTCGCCAAGGCCCCTGAAGGCAAACGCAGTTTAATTAGGTTCCGGGGACGATAGTCCGATTGAAAGAGAAAGAGAGAGAGTAAAAGTGGGAAAAGTGTGTGTGTGAAAGAGAATGAACGAGAAAGAGA
>VUJU01000312.1:0-17770 GCA_009835225.1 Aphis craccivora | reverse complement strand
GATAAATGAGAGACGGCACCACCGAATCGTCGTCTCCGTGGACGGTTGTGTTTGCATTTCATTTCAAACGACAAGATACCTAACGGCTTTAGAATATAATATATATATATACATATGTAAGTTAACGTATATTTTATTTATATATAGTTTTATAAAACAGTAAATAAATGTTAGGTAATGTATAAGAATGTACATAGTACCTACACTTATCTTCTTAATAACTGCATAAAAAAAAAGTAGATATACGACAGATACCGTAGTTTTCAAAGATTCGCAATAAGTTTGTTTAACTTACAACATGTGAATAAAATATTGTTCTGTAAGAATTTATACTTCGCAATTATTAAATAATTTAAAAATCAAACCCTAACTATAAAATACAGCTGGGAAATAGTAAGACTAAAAAAAACTAACATGGAAAACAGCCAATAAAATGTAATTACACATACACGATAACCACGATGATATCGATAACGATTGTTATGACGTAGATAACTTTTAATTTTTCAGTAAGATGTGTCTTTAAATAATTACCTATGTATATTATATATATTATGTACTATTGAAAAATAAATATAAAAAATTGAATAAGATAAAAAATGTCAACATATTGCATAATTGTCATCTAATACCATAAAATATATAATATATTATTATATTATAGTACTTGATCAATTATTGAAAGAACTAAATATAAAGAAATATACAAACAAAAAAAAAAAAAAAACACAAAAGCTACTCCGATGAAGTTACTTAATAAAAAAATTACAATTTATTATTACAAGCAAGTACAAAATTACATAATATTTTATACAATTAATTTTAAATATCAATATAAATTAAATTCTTCAAAAACAAATGTGGTACTGAACATACCACATTAATTGTCTTTTTACTTTTATTTTTTTGAGTCAATGATCGGTTTGAACTTGTTCCAAATAAATTATTTTAGAAAAAATTTAATGTAAAACAATACAGTATGTAAATAGAATATATATATATAGCTATGTATATACACTAGCTGTACTATAGAAATCGAAACACGCGTTCCGCACGACCAATGTAAAAAAAAAAAAATAGGTTATAACTTACTTATATAACATAATACAGCGGTTCCCAACCTTTCTAGTTGTGCAGACTACCAATTTTATAAAAAAATCTTTGTACCTATATGAGATAAAACTAAATTCAAACCTCAAACATTCGATACCGTACACTTATTTTACACTGTAGTTAATATTGATCAAATATTATTATAACCAGAAACATTATAAGTATGAAACAAAGATGTATATAATAATATTATATTGTTCACGGCCTAGTACCATGCTGCTCGCGGCCCATGGGTTGGGAACCGCTGACATAATATATTAACGTTTATCGTCCAATTTCGAAGTATAGGATCAAGTGTACCTACAGAGAAAAAAGAGTGAATAACTGGACAGTAAATTATCGAGATGGATAACGGGATCTATATAAAACTTTCAAAAACAAAAACGTTTGCATGTGCAAACGTAAGGCGAACAAAATGTATAAAAAAAAAGTAAGCCTTTATGGGTTAGTCGGGCAATTAGTAACGACACTTAACAACATTAAAAAAAAAAAAAAAAATGGACGTTCGTGACTTTTGGCACTTTGGCAACATATAACTGGCCCAACACTAGCGCTTACAATATTACACAGTGTGCAAGGAAATCGCGTGGCTGATGATCGTGTTTTTCACAAGCTTTAGCGACTACTATATCAGTAGATCAATAATATTTTTTCATTAAAAATATAAAAATAAATATGTTATACGTATACATTATAATATTCGAGTTCTGTCTGTGAATTTAAACGTCTAATAAAGATTGCAAGAGAAAAACGGTATTTTTTTACTTAAAAAGACTCATTCAGACATTTTGATAAATGAGGTTTGTTTCACTTCTCGTCAGCCGTCGTCATAACTCTAGAAATCGTCTTTACCAAAGACTCACTTTTTTCACCCCTATATATACATCGGGACAACCCGTCAGTAATGAAATTTCCACTACCTTCACCACGGTCACTACACGAGGAAAACGAAATCGAAAGGAATTTGCATAATCCTCGACACATTTTACCAGTCACAAAAAATTAAATATATATAAAACAAAAAATAAAAAAGGTTTTAATTTCTGACAGTGAAACATTCAAATTAGATCTAAGAGAGTATATAAGTATATAGTATATATAAAGGTGATTTATAAATATAAATATCTGATAAAATTTTAATACTATAAATACTATAAATCATGGATGTTATGCATAAAAATATAAAATATTGTTATGTTAAGTATGTATTATTATTATATTTTTAAATTTTTAAAATATCAAAATTTGTACTTTGAATATTATTTATAAATAATAAGTACTAATCGTGTAACATGTACAACAAATAAGTATAAAATCAGAAAAAAAAATATTACCTAAGTAACTAGGTATATTAATAGGTAGATATATTACTCAATGCATTATTACTACCAATCAAAATTATTTATCTAAATTTTGTCAACGATTTAAGTACATAATATGATGTACCTGCCTTCTAATATTATATTTTAAAAACAATTAATATTTGTAGCATACATAAATATAATATAAATTTAGGTTCATGTATTATTATTACTATAATAAACATAGAATATTGAAAGTACCTAATCAGAAATATAATATGAGATATATCTGGTTAATCCTTACAATTGTACATAGTTATACATTGATTTGATATCTAGTATTGTTTATATACAGTTATAAATAAATACTGTATTTAAATAAGTAAAAAGTTCTTGAAAAAAATTATTTTTACCGATACCATAAGTAGTATAAAGTATAACTGTATAGTGTATATTTATCCTTTCTTTATATTTTATTAAAATTATTCGTTCATTTTTCACTATAGTCATGTATTTCAATATTCACTTTAATAAGGACTAAGAAGGCCAATAAAACGAACAAAATGCCAGAGTAAAGATGGACACTTTTTTTTAATACCTTAATTTATGATCAGATTTCTTTAGGGCCTCGTAGTAAATCACTAGTTTATTGCACGATCGGAGAACACATCATTATATACGAGTATACAAATCTTAAGGTATATTTGCTATGCCGCTATGGGTTATTTCATCATCGTCAATACGTTAATAAAAACTTAATAGTTTTTTCTCCCTAAATAACGATCAAGAATTGACCAATTTAACAATAAAATTGTTGCATCAAAACAGACTACTATCACACATAACAATATAATATTTTATACAAATTGCTTGGGAATTAATGAATTATATTATGACTCACCGTATATCCTCTGGACTGCAACAGTTATGAGTAGCCCAAACACCGGTAACACGACCATTGTGATTCAATTATCTGCACACTATAAAAAAAATGTATAACATTATTACAAGTCAAATTTAAGTTTGAAGGAAATAACTAAATATTTCTTATTTTATCAAAAAATAGTTAAGTACCTATTCCATAATTTAAAGTACCTAGGTATATTTATATACCACCTAATAGTATAAAAATATCTTCAATTAGGTAATTGTTTTATCAAATGGATTATTAAATTATCTTATTCAGATATAAAATCAATATTATACAATCAAACTAAATTATATAAGCACATATATAATAAACACACATAATATAATGTGACTTAAATGCTTCTATGCTATAAGAAAATTATAAATTATTAAATATAACAACCAAGATAAGTAGCAATAGTAGAAAAATTATTAAAACTTCGAAGAATGTAATCATTAGTATCAAAACATTTGTAGCCTATGGCTACACCGCAGTAAAGTATATTTTCAGTATTTTTCATTTCACCTGTTACAAACCTCCTCTGCGCGTCCTCGGGCATTATGTTTTCCATCAGATTTAGCCAACAGCGTTTCATTTAACCCGAAAATACATTACATCCCTCTGCATTGTATTACTCTTTATAAATCTATTTTTATGTGGACTCATTTTACGGATGGTTTTTTACCTTCATATTTCATGCAGACCTAATGTACATATAAATACTATGCAAACATAAAAAAATAAAATAGGTACCTACGTATTAAAATAAAAATAATACCACGAGCTCTTCAGGGTAAACTAACATTTATTTAAAGTTTATTCGGAGCGGGAAGGGAAATAAAAACCGATTCAAATGTTTCATATAATATATTATATACTTGATAGGTACTTAAAGTATATTATAAATAATAAATATATAATATTTAATTATTTCCTCTTTTTATTTATGTATTAGATTTTTTTTTAATACCTAGTATTTTATTGTTCAAACTGAATAAATTTAAAGCCAATCTTTAAATATTTTAAAGCTATTATCATAACCAAAACATTACATTATCTCGTTTGTTCCGAAATAGAAATCTGTCGGTTATAATAACAGTGACCCTTTTACAATCTATGTACGTGTGATCTGATGAGAATCGCAAGGCTAAGGCCATCACTTACTCAAGTGCTATTACCATTTCCACCTAATCTAACGAACCCCATCTCCCTCGTCAGTGAACCTCTTACTACAGCCGTCTTCAAAGAGCCCAATCATAATAATCAATTAAGTTATATTAGTGATGTCGTTCTAGTATGGTATATAAACTATATAAAGCATATACATTTAAACTGCGCCTTACAAGTACAGACTATATAGTGCGTTTATTTTGAATAAGGTATATGGGCACAATAAAAATATAATGTTAATAAGGCATGTAATATAATGGTAATGTGAAAATTTAAAAATATAATTAAATACATAGTTTGTATTATAGTTTTTTAAATGTTTTTCAAAGCAAATAAATATTACGCGTAAATGGTTCTATAAAATTACATTTACTTTTCAGCTCAAATACATACAATATAGAAAAATAAATATTCAATACGTATGTATTGGATACATTCATAATAATAATAACTATAATTTTAAATTTTAATACGAAACAAAATGTGAAATTACCAGTTTAAGAATAAGAATTCTAATTTTTTTTTTTTAAACTGTTTATAAGTAGCTTACTTAGTCAATAATAATAATACTATTAGTAACAAATAGTAATAAATGTGCTAAACAAAAAATAAAACACATTTAGTATTTTTTTTTTTTTTTTTTTTTACTTATGAATTATACCTAATGGCTAATATTAAGGATTTAAACTCAATAAAATATATCAAAATACCTTGTCCAAATCACAGGCAGAAAAAATAAATGGGCAAGTGGGTACCGCGGTTAGGGTTAGGTAGGTTAGGTTAGGTTAGCGCGGGTTAGGTTAGGTTAGGTAGCGCGCTCTGCTGTACATTAGGTTCCGTAAGGATCATTATTATATATTATAGGAGGGTTAAATTTGAATCCAATGATAGTTATCATTGTATACGAAAAACGATTCTGAACGAAGATGATTTGTCAGCCTGGGATATAATTTCCAGTGGTTGGTGAAAAAGGTGGTTTATGTTTTAATGGCCTGAATACACCAAAATGTAAGTTATTTTATAATTATTGTAAGCTAAACTTATGAAAAACTTTGTATTAAATTTTGAACTCTTTGCTACTAATACAAACATTTTTATGAATTATACCTACAAAATAATTTGCAAATATTCATAGTTTTGACGAATTTTAGTCAATATTTGAACTTCAAATACAAATAAAAAAAAAAATTGTGCCTATGTATTCTTATAACTTTTTAATCGCTAAGAATAACTTATGAGGAACTTTGCTTTAAATTTTCAAGTATTTTGATAGGACCAAAAAAAATTTATCGACCATTCTAATAAAAACTTTTCAGAAAAATTGAAAATTTCAGTTGTCTATAAATAGCTCAAAAAAAGTCAAAATATTTTGAAATTTAAATCACGTAAAGTAAACGCCAATCTAAATAACTGGTAAAATTTTCAAGTATCTACGACCTATACTTTTTTAATAATAACAAATATTTAAAATCGTTTGAGGATAAATCGTTATCGTTACGCTTATTTCGTAAAATTTTAAAATTCAAACGCGCTTAAAATTTTTCCTATAATGATGCATCGAGTTTTCTCTATAAATACTTGAAGGAAAACTTATAGAAAACTTATTGTTGTATTTTTAATCCCTAGTTATTAACACAAACAATTTTATGATTTTTCAACTTCAAAATTACTTGCAAATTTTCGCGTTTTCTACAGATTTCGTAAAAATTTGAACTATAAACGCTTATAAAATAAAATTGTGACCAACGATTTTTAATTTTTTTTTAGCTACAATAAGAACAACTCATAAGGAGATAAGGAATCTTGTATTAAATTTTCAAGTGATTTTGGTCATCCAAAATTGTTTTATCGACACTTCAAAAAAAAATTCTCATAAATATCGAAAATTTCTATGGTCAAAAAATTGATTTTTAATATAATATATTTATTTTAATCTAATCAACAACAATTAGTTTAGCTGACGTAATAGATTGGCTTCAAACTTAAAATACAAAGATAGATTATAGGTATATTACCCAAGACTCGAAAAATAGTACGAAATTGGAGGTTTTAAAATTATTTACTATAATTATATTATACTTTCAAAAAAAAAGTTTTTTAACACTAAGTTTTTTTTTTTAATGTAAGCTTTATGTTGAAAAAGTAAAGAAAGCACGTGGCCAAGAAATACAACAGAACATCGAGTCTAATTGGCCTTTGTTGTTGGCACGCGCTATAGTTAGTTAGCGGTTCTTCACCTAATAGATCACGAAGGATAAAAAAAGAAAGGGAGAAAAATGAGTCTAATTGAAAACACTCGGTTTGTTTGTATGAAGTATATACCATGAACGAGGCTAACTCGCCCTCTCTCATCAGTGTTACGCTGGAATACTCAGTGTTAATATTGAAGAGTACTTACAATTTTGTCGTATTGTATAGTCTTTTTTATACGTACATTTTCTTGTAAGAAATAGAAATCACGACTATAAACTAAGTCATTAAAAAAAGGGTGAAAGACTTGAAATGGTCTAATGTTGAGTTGATGTACTTTTCGTGTGCATAAGTGACGGCCCATCAAGAGGAAAAACCCCATTTACAGTCATATGTATACAAACATTATAAACAAACCACCCATCTAAAATCGCAGCATTATAAGCAAAGATTAAACGTGTAAAAAAAGAATACACACTGCTCATATTCAATTTTTTTTTTTTTTTAATAAAAATAATTTTTTTTATTAACAAAAACAATGTTTGTTTACCCAACTCAATTTATTACTTTTAAATATTGATTAACCATTTAATTCCTAAATAATAAGTAAAAAAAAAAAATTTACTTAGTTATAACTTATAAACTATAGTTTATAGTTTATAAATTATGCATAACATCATATTACACAGTTTCATTTTCCAAAACGAACATAATTTAAATTGTTTTAGTCCATTAAGTAATCATATAAGATTTCAATATCGCATACAATTTATAACCTACGTCAAATATATAGGTATCTACATCATACTTTTTACTAATCGTTTTTGGGGATCTAAAATAAATAGAATATTTTCAAAGAAAATTAACACATTATATTGTTTTAGTTAATTTTCATATACCTAAGTACCTAGTATAAGAAGTAATATTAAATTTAAAAAGTAAAATAACAATAAGTTATTTTTTCTATGAAAAAGTTGTATTGAATTTATGTAATATATTATTTGCTCCAATTGTTAACAACTACCCTAAATTATATGCACCTACATTATACAACTCTGTTTTCAAATTTAATATATAATCTTACATCGTGTTAAATTATAGTACCTACCTATTTGGGGAGCATACTACTTGCGTCCGAAATTATTATCAGTAGGCGAGTTGCGTCCCGCAAAAAAAAAAAAGATTCAAAAAGGGTCATTGCCATTTGTGGCCTGGTAGGTATACCTTTTTTTATAACCTAATTGCGTCCCGAAATATTGATATAATCGATACCAATATGTTTATAAAAAACACATTGATATTTATTTCATTTTAATTTATTATATAAGTCTCATAACATCATATTGTCATCATTTTATTCATATCAACTTACGAAATTCATGGTTGTTATACATTAATAATAGTCATTAATTCAATTTAAATATGGTATAGGTAGGTAATATAATTTAAAATAATAAAAAAAGTTATACTTTTTACATTTTTTCATAATATGGTAATATGTAATAGTCATTAGTTCAATTCAAATATGGTATACGCATTTAAATGAAACGTTTATTATACAATTTAATAGGGAAATTTCGTTTTTTAACTTTCAATTTGTTTTTTTTTAAAAGAATTCTAATTTTAAATTCTTTTAAATGCTTAATAATGCCATACATAATACGAATATAATATAATGTACCGAATTATAATGATAAACCACGATTGCTATAGACCAATTGTATTTACAAACTGTACTTTCCCCATCCCACAAATAGTGAGATTTAATATACATTAGTTTAAGAACGTCGATTTTAGTAACATGATACTATCGATTTTATTAGATAATATCGATAATAATTATACCTACAGCCGATTTACATCCTCAAAACAGGACGCAAATTACCGGTCAAATTTACTACCTGGAAATATACTTTTTTTGGGGGACGCAAGTAACATGCAGTCCCTATTTATTACTCATGAATTTATACAATTATATAGCTTATCAGATTTTCATCTCTATGTTCATCTTAACCTAATAAGAAACCTAATGACATTATTCATATGAAATTTTGCAAAGATAATTTATTTACCTAATATTTTAATGGTCAAAATCTAAATTTTCGTGATACATAAAAATTGATTCTAATATAAATGGCTATAATAAATTACTTATGTACCTGAATCAATATTCTGTTAAAATTCAAAATAATAAATCAATTAATGGGGATTTTTTAAGGAATTTTGTGTTGAATTCAAATATACTGACTTAAATTAATACAGGTAGGTATTATATAAAATTTGAGTTTTACAAATTTCCATTTAACTATAAAATTGTACGTTCAATTGTTTTCTATAAAAATTATCGCAATAAAAACATATTTTATTGATAGCGGGTTTGGTAAATCACGTATTTTTTTTTTTTTTAAACAATCCATAGCCATATTGTGTATACTTTACATACATGGGTAACTTTACATGCTACTTGAATAGCCACATTATATACTTTTCATTACATTTATCTTTGAGATCTTGTCGATTGGCATTTCTAGGTACCTACAGTAGGTAGTTATTGTACGCATATTATAGGAGTATAGATGATACTACTAGGTACTACTACTCGACAATGCAGACATAGTGAATCCCATTGTTAAAAAAAAATAAGTAAAAATAATTGTGTCTTGTTAGTTGACTTATTATTATGGCCGCCATCGAATCCCATTTATGTAGTATATTAAATTCAGATTGGTTTTTAATATCCATACCGCATACCGCTATTGACTTTGTAATATCTATTCTCACGGAGGAACTACAGCACTGCAACAGGTTGCCCGGTGATCAAGCGAAACCAGTTTAATTGTCCTTGGCCTCTTGTATCTCGTGCGAGTATAATATACAGATATACAGTACACATAATATTATTTATAATATATACAATATACGTATACCTTTTGATGATAATATATATATTATTATTATATATAATATACCTAAGAATGAAGTTATTTTGTATTCAATACGAGCAGCTTCGGTTCCACATGTAACGCGTGCACACGACCAGTACGATATTATAATATACACATTAATGAGGACATAATTTTTGGGTAGAAAAAAAAGTAATACCAGTGGTGAACCGAAGGGGGTTTCCATAACCGCATGGGTGGTCCTATCAGATAAATTGTCATCAAACCCTCGGAATGTAGTTTACAACAGGCTTCCTGCACTAATGATCTCGAGGATCCACTAATTCCCTGGGCTATCTTCGTAGCAAATAGAGTGGTTCCTACCATCATATCCGTAAACTGTCAGCAAGTTTGATTTTATCTTTGTATATTATAGTTACGTGATTATATGTTTTAGGTAGAAAGACAGAAATCTTATCTGATGAGACAAAACATATATCAATTGTTGAAACAAAAATAATGATCAATAAAACGAAACATAATGTCATAATGAGTATTATTTTTCAAAAGAATAAACGTATTAATTTAAACAGTAAGTACCTATCTTCATTGTAAACATATGTTTGGATTAGGAAAAGGTAAGTCATTATGCAATAATTTAACAGTTAACAAATTTATTTAGAAAAATATTTTGAAATCAAATATCTATTTATATGGTACAAACAAGTAAGAAATTAGAAAATCAATTTTTTAATAACTAACACTTTTCTACAAAATTAACAAAAAGCATTTTATTATAAAATATAAAACCATACCTATTAATAAAATTACATTCAAATATTCAAATGTCATTCAGTTTTTTGTGTATAAAGTAGCACTATCTGTTCGTCTAAATTTAATTTCCTATGAAAATGTAAACAAAGAGTGAACGCAGCTACTGTAGTACTGTGATTAATAATAAAGTTTCAAACACTGCAATTATGGTTGAACACTAAAGCTAAAGGTACTATGATGACCCTAAGGCTTAATGCTATTATAGATATATCTTTGCATGAAAGGTATATAATTTAATATTGTAATGACCAAGTATACCTACATACTGATCTTAGATTAGAAAATATGTTGGTAAGTACTAGATATATATTTATTTTAAAGAAAGATAAAGGTAAAATATCAATTGCAAAGCCCTTAATCTAATTTTATAATTGTATTTATAGGTAAATATATAAAGAATACAACAAAATTAGCTAATAACTAATAACATTTTGTTAAGTATAACCTCGGGCATAACAATTAAAATAAATTTTACAGAAATTGTGTTTATATAGTACTGATTAGTATAGTGGGTACTTTCTATAGTGTATATCTGTATTTTCCAAGGTATTTTTACTTAACAGAAATGAAAACTTATTTTCTTAGTAAGAAGGATTATTTTTGGTTATTTTGAACCTAATGAATTATTTTTAAATTAAATAACTACATGACTGAAATGATAAATTACTTAGATTATTTATGTAAATATTAAGGTTGTAACTTTAAAACAAATAAATAGATAGCATTTTATATTTAAAAAATGCTAAATGGCTGAAAACATTAAATTGTATTGTTCTTGCAGTACCATCTTAAAAAAATATGTGAATAAAAAACCTTAATAATACAATAAGCAACCAACATAGCCAAGAACATATCTACTGAAATTAGTGTTTAAATATAAATCCTATGTATATTATTAAGACTGGTATACTTAGGTAAGACTCGAGGTAAAACTATCACTTAACTTAATGTAACTGCATAGCGAGCTGCATAGGTAAATAGTTGGTTTATAAGATTTACCCTATAGACAGCTGATAGGAAATTAAATAAATAAATTCTATAATATAACTTATACAATATAATATAAATTCTATTATTTAGAAAAATGTATGATTATTTATAATAGAATAAAATGAGTGAATTTGGATAGTCAGGTGCACTTATTGATAGTATTTGCTTTTGCTACATAAGTTACAATTAATTACTTACTAAAAAACTCCTTAATTTGGTATTATATTATATTGAATGTATTTAATTATCTAACCACTATATTTTAGAAATACTCAATTTTATATGAGTAAGCTAAGAGCAAGGTTAAGGGTAAATAATATTAAATAGGTATGTTTTTTAAGTAGGTACCTAGATATGTTACATTATTAAAAATGTAAGTTCCTTGGAAGTACCAACTTAAAATAGGTAATTTCCGGAATAATCTCTTAGAAGTCTGGTTACAAACTAAGTGCATAGTGGTATAGCTATATTTTATATTTTTGTTTCAATTATTAATACCAAGATTAATACCTAACAACACTTCAATATCATTAAAAATATGAATACATAGACATGTGAGTATAAGTAAGTAGGTATTTCTTTAATAATTCATAAATTTGTGAATACTATCTAATGAATCAATATCTAGGCATATTACAATAAATAGTTTTACTCGTAGATATATAAATATAGATGAAGACAATTTATATATTTAGATAGGTATAAGCAACAGAAGTTTAACAATGGCTAATCTGATTGCATTATGATGGTACAATTATTTCTGTCTAAGTAGTAAGTACCTCGGTTAATCTATTTCAACATTAATGGCAATCAACGAAAATATCTAGACACCACACAATATATCATGAATTCATTTACAAATAAAATAATACATATTTATATGTGTTTTTTCAAATGGTCAAAAGTAACAAAATAACTGGACAATTTATGCTCAAGTATCCAAGTGTATGTGCCTGTGTCTAGGTACATTTTCTCTAAACTGTATTATTATTAGTACACTCATAAGCTCAAATTAAAACTAGATATAGGTAAATTGGTGTAGATACATGTACCTAATCTTAACCTTTATAACCAAATATATTCAAATATGAAATACTTTGGCATAATAACATAAACAAAAGTGTTCCAAAAATAGTGGTATGGTGAATGGGATAATTGAGTGCGAGTTATATGAAACTTGTAGGTACCATTTTCTTAAAACTAAGTGATTTGCATCCCAATTGTTTTTTTTTTTTTATTACTAGGTGAATACGCATCACTACTCGCTAAATAACTGAATAACTGTATTAGATAGTTTAGGACGAACAACAACAATGCCACATCACTAGTTGTTATTGTTTATAACTACATCATCATTCTACGCTGTAACCGTGATTTATTATCGTTGAAATAGGTAGTAGTATAGTACTTTAGTAGTAATAATAATATGTATAATCGATGGTAATAGTTACTATTAAAATTATAATTTATAATAGATACAGTAAGGCAGTGAGCTGTTACTAGTAATATCAACAATATGGCTACCTTATCACTGACTGATAATATACTTGGATAGGAGCCACTAAGTCTGAAGTCACACAACACAAATTAGTAATAATTTACAATTTAAGTAAAAGTACCTACATAATAAGCAACAGATATATCATAACTTAGGTATAGCGTTTAATACCTAGGTAGGTGATAATATAATAAGTTGGGTAATCATTTCAAGTTTTTAAATCAGAGATTTAATCACGACTTATATTGCTGGAATGTGTAAACAAAAATGTTTGATTCTACAATAAAAACATTGAATAGGGAACCAATTGTATTGCAAAACATCATATTTTTTTCATTTATGACTACTAACCATGATAACAAACAAAAAGTACAGCATCAAACATAATATACCTATGTAGTATTATATTATATCATACATAAGACCAGGTATTGGTCAGGCTCGAATAATGCTGGTATTAACCAGAGGATACATTTTCTATAGGCTATGCCATTTGAAACATATAATCGGAGTCGTATAAAAATCGCCGCTATAAATGATCCTAATAATCGAAGATGACGTGTTTTCTCCCCACGGTTAAACATGTGGGTAAGATCTGGTTCGAGACTGGAGTTCCTGACCGACAGGTTAGCTAGGTACCTACATCTAGGTAAAATATCGTTGCGCCTAAGCACCTAGGTAGAGGTACTCCGGGCACCCGAATCGTAGGTATTTGAGGGGGCCGAGAGGTGGGTCCACATTATTATCAAAATATACGCTCAACAATAAGGGTGAGAAACTCACTTCGACGGTCATCCGGGTACGATCAATCTGCAGATCCGCAGACGAAATCATACAAAAAAACCACAGACGGAACACTTCCGGTACACACACCGCCGGAAAACAACTGGCACTCGAATATTGTGTGTATGAGAACGCGAGATCGCGAGAAACCGACGGAACGGCTGACTGTTTTTTTTTTTATGTTATCGGGTATGTGCCGGTATGGTAGCCGTAACGCGAAACGAATATTACGGGTCCGTGTGGACGAGCGGCGAGACGATTAGCGGTCACGACGGAGTCGATTGTCAGCAGCAGGACACGCCGATGCGGCGATGAGCGACGGGACGACGACAGAAGCGAGACATGACGAGCGCGCGGAAACGGACGACACGGCTGAACGGCCGCGGTAAACAAACTGACGGTCGGGCCGCGCCGTCACCATTCACCACACCGTCACACGGCACTCACCACCGCAGAGGCGCGCGCACGCCGCCGCCGCGATCGTCGTCCGCTACACCGCCGTAACCGGCACCTGCAGCTGCTGCTGTCGGTAGTAGAGCGACCCATGCGTGCACGGGTGGCGCGGTGTGCGGATGTCATGGAGGAGAAAAATTATTTCAAACCCTCCCCGCGCGCGCGCGGACAACTGTCCGTCCGTCGGAGCAACGATATCCCTCCGGCCGACAACGCTCGTTACCCCCGACACCGCACCGCCCGTTCGACAAACCCTTTGTATGCGGTTTATTTTTATTTCATTTTCTTTACGCACATCTTACGCGCGAGTCGAAGCCGTTCTCTGCCGTCGAGTTCTTTAGTGCACCCGTTTACGAAATATAATAATAATAATATATAATATAATGTTCAAACGGTACATTATATATATATATATATAGGTATAATAAGGTAGTACCCGACTTACGATACATACAATATATTATATTATATATATATATATCTATATAGGGTTGTACTACATAATATTAGGTTATAGCGGTATGTGTGTTATATATTATGGTGCCTATATTAAGTACAATATAAATATATATATACCGCCGTGGACGAATGTTGAATTATATACCATGTTGGCTAGGGGTAGACGGGCACTATATAACTTTTGTAGTTCTGTGTATAACAGAAACTATTCTGTATAATATATACCTGTATAATACAGGTGTATAGTATACGCGGACATACGCGGTGCTTACCCCCTCACGACCCGTCCAAGCAACCGAAACTCAATAATAATAATGATTTTATTACTTTATTATATTATATATAAATGTGAAATGTGTGTACACGATTTTGATAATATACAATCATATACAGGTATATTATTGTATTACGTGGTTATTACTTTATACCGACATATCGCGCGTTCGTCTATACCAGGGTTGGCGAACCCATGGTTCGCGTGCTAGAAGTGGCACGTTGGTCAAATTTCAATGGCACTCGAAAAATTAAAATTATAAAAAATTATGCTATTTTTTTATAAATTATGTTTAACAATTATAATATTTCTATTTTTATCCTTAGAAAATATAATTTCCTTTAGGCACGTGAAAAATTTTCAAAACTTTGATTGGAAAAATTTGGCACATGACCCAAAAAAGGTTCACCTCCCCTAGTCTATACCGATCGAAAATACAATGTAAAATTATAATTTTATCAACGTCAGACAGGCACATTTAGGTACTTACCTAATAATATTACCATAGGCGCCGACTACATGGGTGCTAGGGGGCCGCAGCCCCATTGAAAATATGAGGTCGGGGCTCAGCCCCCATTGAAAAGATTGAGATTTGAGTTAACCAAACCATGTTTACAGAATAATACATCCGAGATTTGAGAACAAAATTTAAGAGGAGACAGTTAAAAATATAGACATAAGTAGTCCACTTCCCGCGTCTCTACTCTTTAACCACATATTTAAATTATTTTGAAGGACAAAAGTTAGGGCTAATAAGTAGTTAATTCGGCCCCCATTGGCATTCACAAAACCTGGCGCCTATGAATATTACAATATTATCTAGACTTATTATAGTTAGATACTATTACATGATTACGTCTAATGCCTAGCGGATAGCGGTGACATTAGTAGATCGACACAAGTATATTATGTAACATAATATAAATAGGTATCGTATATGCCAAATTATATACTATTATAGGTGAGTCTTAAAAATAATTGTTTTTCTTAAAAAAACGAGAAACTAGGTGGAGTACCTTAATATAATTTATAAAAACATTAAAAACCATATACGTACAAGTCAAATACGTATTTAGGATTGAACAAGTATGGGAGTGGCTTTTGTAGAGTCAGGGATATTTTCATGTAGGTATAAACATACTGGTGTTCATGATTAATAATAATTCATTATTATGTATTAATATAATATACCTATTATAATTATTATTTGATTATTTTGATTCTATCTAATCATTAAGTTTGGTTGCCATACGAAATAAATAAATTAAGTAAATTAAGTTTGGTAGTATTTAGTTAGAATGCGTATAAAATATAAATAATAGTCTATTCATACAGGAAACTTGTCACTTGTGAACAATATTTTAAATGACATATGCGATGCGTGTCCTACTTTAGACGCTCCATCCTCATGATCCTCGGAAAACGAGTAGTGCGTATCGTCGAGTCGGTGTAATTATACCATGAGGATTGTAATATTTTTGTTAGCCTCTACTCTGTACACCACCGTTATTAATACTTACGACAACGCACAAACTTTTTGATTGAGATTCGAATAACGACATTTACTGATGTGAAGAAAAACATTGGTAGAGATTACGTTTTCTTAAAACTGACCTACTTGGGGTTATTGCTTATGTTATTGGCTAGTGTGTAACCAAGATAGAAAATAGTCATATACTGCCATAGTCTTAAAAGAAAACTGTATCAGATAATCAAACCATTTTCGTGTAGTTGTCATTTGTGAGTGAGTATAATGTTGTACAGTATTACAGTGCAATTAAATTTCTTCTAAACGAGTCAAGTAACTGATTCCTAAATTCTAATCACCATCACTTCAAGTCCAATAAAAACGTTTTGTCAATTTACCGATGATTGCCTTCCAAGGTGAGCTGGTGGTATATAATAATATATAAATCTGTCACAAATATTTATTTCCTATAAAGTGTAACAACAAAGTATATAGCACTATAGTACATCTATATTTCGTCTCACATAATATATTAATTTATTATTAATTAAAAATGTTCCCAATTTTTTATTTAAAATAGGTAACCTTCTGGTGGCTATTTGAGTATATATTCATAAATGTACATTTAATATTTATTTATATATATAATATAAATGAATTACATAAAAATGGATACACGGAGATGAACATAATATAGCTACTATAAAATATGTATGCATGTATATTGTATAGGTACTGCAGAGACAATTAAGTCTTTGGAGTAAATTGGTAACAATCTGAATTTTATGACGGCTGATAAAAAGACAGAGTTCTGATTGAGCGACTTGGACAGTGATTCTTAGAATTTTCTCTTAACTGAGTAGAGAGTATTTATAATATGGTAAAAAATTATTAATTATTTGTCATTTTTATTTGTCATGATAACATAAAAATGTTTTACAAATATTTTTTTCAATACTTTTAAAAGTTATTCACAAAAGTATCAAAAATATTATGATAATGATTGATAGTATATAATTAATATGACATTTTAATTTATTCTCATAAACGATTTTTCAGAATAAATAAAAGATAAATAATATTGTATTGATATATCGTTTTTTATTAGTAGTTCTTTATAAATATTATCATACATTTCATTTGTATCAATAGAGACAATAATTTATTATAATAATATTCCTTATTACATTTAAAACTACAAAATATCATCTAACCTAAGCCAAAATACTGTCTAAATGTTTTTACTGCAAACTATACAATTTTAATATTTCGATTACCATGTAAATATTATTATGAAGTTTTGAAACGCTTTTTTAATTTGAATACTAGTCACAATTATTATCGACAGTCCTAAGACATAACTTCAATCTTTGTGTAAAAATAAACTCTTGAATTTAAATATATTTTTATTTATTTTCCAAAAAAGGTAAAAACTATGTTATAAA
>VUJU01000311.1:71334-123356 GCA_009835225.1 Aphis craccivora | reverse complement strand
CATCATGAAGTTCGTCAAGTGCTAGAGGAGCTAGGATGTTTAAAACAATAGCCTCACACTTTGTTTTACCAAGGGTAAACTTAGGCTCAAAAAATGTGGAAATCAATTTAGAGTTACAAATATTAGAATTGAAGCTTAGATTATGATTTACAGTGTGGTAAGCGTATGTTGCCTCTTTAGCTGCCAAATACAATTCTTTATTATGTGGTTCAGAACTTTTGAAATATGAAGTTAATTTCGAAGAACCAGCCGATACCAACAAACTATTTTTATGTCTACTTGATTTTAAGTGATCTTTTATATCAGCACGCCCTCCGTGAGATACTGAAAATTCTGAACCACAAGAACATTTTACTCGGTCAACTTGATTAAATACTTTTTTTAAAAACGGATATTCATTTTGTATTTCATTATTAAAAGTACACGATCTTTTAGGCATCTTTGTAAATAAATTTCAACGAAAAAATATAATCGCACAGACATTTACGTCTTACGTACGTCGTACACGCGCAATCACGGACAAGACTGACAAAGATAATAATGAAATTGGATTTATATTTTATATAACTACCTAATGGCACAATAGTATAAAGGCACAGACTATATGAAAATATCATATAGTCAGTGGTAAAGGCTTAATCGTATAGAGTGAAAAATAAACCTGTAACCATGTAGATAAAATTTAGATAATATAATACGATCAGAGATTATAAATTATAAATGTACAACTAAGATATATATATATAATATATATATATTGTTATCTATAAATCGTCGGTTTCTAATGATTGTGTACAATAAAAATATTCTGGGAATTTTCTGATTCTACATAAGTACATAACACGTTATTCTCGCCAACCCATCATTTATTATTAAATAATGCAATATTCAATATATTTTTTCTCGGCTTCTATTAACCGGGACAAAATGAATGACCGGCCCGGGCCCGGGACACCGGGACATGCTGTTAAAACCGGGACTGTCCCGGCCCGGTCAAACCGGGACGAATGGCAAGCCTGACCATAACTATCACAATATTATCTGTGGTATTATCACTGAATAGATTAAACCACAGACCAATTATATACTAATTTTTAATCTATGAATTATATTATTTAAGATTTAACTACTATTCTATGGTTTTTAATGTTTTTATAATATTGTTAATTGACAATTACATGTCCATTACATAACATTTAATAATACTATAATAGTACATTATTTACTATAGTAAGCTTTTTTTATTGTTTTAATTTATTTATTCTTATGATTTAATTATTATAATTACTGGTGTTTCGTTTTTTGTTTATTATTTCCCGTTTATATATTGTATACCATTGGCTTTAGGTAATATTTTAATATAACATATTTTGTTACAGTAATTGATTGATTAGGTGATTTGTTACTTTTCTACTTGTTTAGTTATTAATTATTAATTTTGATAAAAAATATACTGCTCACAATTGTCAATTGTTTTACGCTTATCGGAGAGACCGTGAATCCAAAAAAATGAATGTCAAAATAGCTAAAAGACATAGGTATAACTGTATAAGGTAACAGTGAATATTCAAAAGAGTAAAAGGATATTATTTTAAAATTATTCTTATTATTATTCTTACAATCAATTTTATAGCTGGTTTTCCAATATTTCGAATGAGATATAATAAAAAAATAGTTGGATTATATACGATCACAATATTCGACAGCGACGGTGTATGTGAAGTGTATGTTTAATAGAGTTTTGCATATTAAAGAGATTGGATTCATGGTTTTAATCATTTACTTGGATCCTATCGTCCCAACACTTTGGAAAACTTATAGAAGGGTTCAAACAAGAATAGACTAATACAGAAATGAAAGTAGAGCAATACATAAGAGGACAAAACCCAATAAAAAAAAAATAAAAAATATTAAAATACTGTATTAAGAGTTTTAGAAATTTAAAAACAGTATGAAAAGAAATACCTATTGTAAATTATTTTAATTCACTACAAGAATAAATTATACTGTTTTACACTGATCTAAACACTTATAATAAAAATAATATACTTTAGCTGTTTTTAATATTTCCTATTATATCTTTTAGCTATTTTATGTTTATCTATTTTTCTGTCCCTATTTTGACATTTGAATTTTTGCATTTTTGGTTTTGCTGTTTTGACGTGATACCCTTAATACTATACTAATAATAAAATAGTTTTTTTTTTTTTTTTAGAATGTCAAATATAAATTCAAATTCTCATACTAGCAAGTTAAGAAGTAATGAAAGTTCAAAATATCGTTTCCAAGATAGACCAAACTCTGATTCTGTAGCATCTGGTTGTTTACAGAATTCAAATGTATGCTAACAGCATTTATTCACAATAAAAATAATAAAACTATCTATTAGTTTAATTTAAAAATAAAATATTAAGATTTTTGTAATCATTGCATATTTAATGTTTTATTAATTTTAAAATAATAATCTTATTTTTTGTGATTGATTGAATAGCCAAAAACAATTTCTGAACTACGTCAAAATAAATGTGGAGGTAGAGGAATGGCCATTCAACAACTATCTGAATCTATGTCTTTAATAAACAGAAAAAACGACTCACATTTGGTTTGTTTTCATATATATAAACTTTATAAGACACGTTATGTACCTAGTTGGTGATTACCTAATTAGTTCTCCTTTTATATTATTCTTATTTATTCTTCATATTTTGTTTACTGATGTATAATTTAGTTAATTTATTAGTAAATATAAATAGTTATCCATATTTAAACAAGTGTATAATTACTTTATTATTTTACCAATGTTTTTTAGGACTTCTCAAATTCAAATATAGAACGTCATTTTAAGAATCTTAAAGAAGAAAATTTAAAAAGTAAGTTAGTAACATGGCTATTAATTACGTATTTTGTACTAGGTACAATTTTATTATTTTACTTATTATACCTAATATTATTAATTTGTTTTTCAATAACTATTTAAATGTTAAATTTTGTTATGATAGATATATACTACATATTATTTAGAATTTTCATAAGTTAGTTATTTAAGATAGATATTATAATTTCTTATCACATTTTTCAGAACTTAAGGAAGAAAATGAAAAGATTTGGGGAAACATGATACGTTCAAATAAGAGTTCATAACATTAAATAGGTAAAATAAAAAATTTAAATGTTTTAATTGTAAAATAGATTAACCTACTAACTTACACAAGAACTTTGATAATTTATAAGAATTCAGACCAAAGTTTGTTTGCATTGGTAATTTGTCTGGATTACTTAATTAATAAAGTAATTTAATTTTAATTTCATACAATGAAATACTGGGCCCTACTGAAAAGACTCGTGTGGGGGAAGCTCAATGTTTTTAAAGTGTTCTCGATTTTAAATTTACTAATTTTATTTACTAGTTTAATAAGTAACATCTATCAAAAAACAAATTACAAGAAAAAAGGTTGATAAGCATACAGCTTTGCTGTTTATTAGATGTTAAGTGGGTCATTATTATGAGTGTTAAATTTAAATTCAATGATACATTATTGTATAGAAAAATTGTAATTGTAAATTGTATAGAAAAATTGTATACTAAATCTTAAATTTAAAATGACTTATACATTATTAATAATTACTTTTTAGATTTATACTAAAGCAGAAATTTTAAATTTTAAATACTTAGTATTTACTTATTTATAAAGATAGAGGCTATTATAAAATTAATATCAAAGATGTATTTTAGGGCCCAAATTATTTTGTTACGCCACTGTTTTTATCACCCTAATGACCTAGTTACCGTATTATATCAAAATGCTCTCCAAAATTGACTACCCCTAAAAATGTATCACCCCGGACCCAAGCCCAACTGGCCCTCCTAAATATGTTACTGATTAATTTATAATTGTGAATAAATATATTGTGTATAATTTAATATTTGTTGAGAGAACATTCATAAGTAGGGCCCAAAATTTGATTACCCCCAAAACATGAAAAAAAAAATGCATAAAATTACTTTAAAAATGTATTTAAATTGTTAAAAATATAGGAAGTTAAATTATAAATAATTTATAAATAAATTACAAACAGGCAAATACATATTATGTTATGGAAAATTATCTGACCGTTAAATGTGTTATATTCATAGGCGGAACTTGGCACTTATTATCGGGGGGGGGGGCAAAAATTAAAATAATTTCCCAGTCAAGGGCTACTAATGGGTTTCTTATTCTTATTCTCATTGTATTTATAACTATAGTACAGATTGTGCATCTTAATAAAAAAAATTATTTGGTATATGTTATGTTATGTTTTAAAAGTAATCATAATATTATATTAATATATCCAAAGTTTTATAGAATTTACATTAGCTTGTATTAATTTATGGTAATATTGATATTAATCTGACTTAACATTGGGAATAATTTTCTTATATTATTGTACAAAAGTAATTTCAACATAAATATTTTATAAAAATTAAAATTATTTAAATAATATTTAATTTTTGAGGGGGCAAAATGATAAGTTTGTCCTCTCAATATTTTTGCTGGGAGGTGGGACAACTGTCCCCTCATGTCCTTAAACACCACCAATGGTTGTATTGTATAACTAAAGTATGCATAATATTTTATATATCTAATATTTTTTAAGATAAAAATTCAAGCCGGTATAATGTATAAGAGATTTTAATATATATATATTTTAGTATAAAGAAATTAAAAACTTAAATAATAATGTAATACAATCGTTAAGTCAATGACAAATTCCAATATGTCAGGCCACCGTGAACCTCCCGTTTTACCAGTAGGCCAAGCTGTCTGATTATTACTATAAAGAAGTTTCATATCTGGTTATTAGTTGTTCAATAAGTCAATAAGTACTTATTTTCTTAAAATACCCACATGGTACTTAATAAAAAAAAGTTAAAAGGATTATCCATATATAACATTGAAAAATCAAAAATTTTAGCATCATGGTTATTTTCTAATATTTATATTTAAAACAAACTCATATTATACCAATAATTTGTAGTTGAGGTAATATTATCATGATTTTTATAAAATACTGTCATATGATGAAGTCTCATAGTATAAAATATAATGTAACAGTATAATATTGTAACATAACCTTACATAACCTAATATTTTCTTATTTTCAGGTATTTGCTTTGTGTTTAAAAAAATAGATTAAAGTTGAAAATTTGCAGTGGCGTATCATAGGACAATAAGTATAATACTTGTATAATGTATTTATTATTATGCACGTAACATATATATTTATCACTAATTTATTGCAATTATGTGGTTTATAGAGTTTATATAGGTAATTAAAATATTATTTTCATAAAAATGTACATATTATGAACAAGATTTTATATTTTTATATATTTATTTTTATTACTTTTGAAATGTAGTAACCATTAAATTAATTTAAATTGTTGAAAAGTTGAATTTGTAAACTTGACATTTAAGAAAATGTTGTAGTCACATATTATGTTGTCTCCATCTTATACATGCACGTCATAGTAAATTATTATTTATTATATTATTATACAATATATTCGTTTTTTTTCAAATAGAATTCAAAAGTTTGGAGAAACTTAACTCGTGAGTTATAATAATTAAAAATTGTTTGTAATTTACATTAATTATATACTTACAATTTTTAATTTTAAAGAAATTAAGAAATACAATAACAATAATAAATAAAAACAAGTGTTTAATTGTTATTATGTACTTATTGCCGTTGTTTAGAGTGTTTAAATTTGGAGTAGGTTTTAGTTGTATTATTGAATGTGTAACTATAAATTATAATAGTTATTGTACCTAGTGTGTATTAGGGTGGTACTTCATAAAAAAATAATAAAAATAAACAACATAATAAAATATGAATAGTTCATTTTTAGATTATTCGCTGCAGTTAGCAGTCAGAAGTGGCCTATAGGCTATAGCTATGTAGTGCTAAGTTTAAAAACTCCTGTAATAGATTAGGTACAATGTGTAAGTGTGGGATACATAATTAATCCGTTTAAAGAAAAATCGTTATTTTAGATTTGAATATACATTTCGTCAACATATTAGTTTTAAACACATTCAAAATAACATAACTTCGTAAGTATTTTTGTTTTATTTTAAACTACAAAAAAAAAACAATTCATGAAGGACTCGAATTATCTTGAATTGTTAAATCATCAAGCTTTTTGACATAATTACATAAATTAAATGTAAAGTCAGTAGTTAATTTAAGTAGTTACCTACTTACTTATGTTGATGTATACATTCAAGTGAAAACTCCATTAAAATACAGAATGATTTTAATAGCCTAAGCCCTACGTGTTCGGAGCAGTAAAAACGGTCAAAGATTAAACATACCTATCGAAATGTATCAAAATGTCATATTACTGTTCTTATAAAAATAGGTTATAAGTACTTCATTTTTGGTGATAGAGTCAAAGAAGTCAATAATATTTTGGCAGATTTTGGCATGATGTTTCAATAAAACCTGATGTTTTCATCGGTTATCGAATGAAATTTTTACTGGAAGTTTTTGAACCCGTAACCTTTTTTCCCGAACAGCTTTTACCCAAATCAATATTTATATAAATGTTATTATTAATTATAATATAATTTATATTAAATATTTAGTGTAATAATTAAATATTAAAAGGCATATGTCATTGTAAGTTGTAACGACGGTAAAGTGTGATAAAGGAAAGATACTCATACTTTTTCGTAAAGTTGTATCTAGTTGGAGTTTGTGGGAGAAGTCAACAACACAAGTAGGTACCCGACTACAAATATTCATCGAACTTGAAGCCGATTATATTGAAAAATTATTTATTATACTTGTGACATAGGTAGATATCCTGTAAATTTCATTAAAATTTAAGCATTTTTTAATTTTACATAGGTAGTAAGTACCTAGTACTACCTACATGTTGTAACCTTACTTTCTGAATGACCCTTTATGTACTAGGTAGGTATATTATCGCACTGAATAAATGATTACTATTAGATTAAAATGTATAGCAATATTTGTTTTTAGAAATAATTGCAGGTATTTTAGTTCTAAAATATAATATATAGAAAATATACTCTACTGTAGCATTTTGTAGTTCGTAATAACAACGTTTTAAAATTTTTTATTTAGGGAACAATAACCGTCGGTATAAAGACGTTTGAAAAAAAAAGTTTTGGATTTTCGGGTTTTCGGGCAAAAAACCATTCTGGAAAAGATTCATTCAGGAAAAACATCGGGTACCGTTTTCATCTTATAAAGAATTAGGGCTACGACACGATTGCGCAATTTTTCTTTTTTTGACCCGACTTTTTGACCACGATTGCGCAAAAATTTGTAACACGATTGCGCCCCGATCCCTTCTTACCTGTTAAAATCACAACACCATTGCGCATCAAATGATATGTATATAAATTATAGTATATAATATTTATAATAATTTATGTACAACATAAAATAATTAATCAATTATATTAAAAATAAATAACTAATTCATAATTTTCCTTCCCAATTATTGCAGGCTTAGGACTGTCAACAAATTATTATCGTTGGCTTGGTTAAAAATTGTTTTTTCCTAAATAACATGACGTATGCTAAATGTATATACAGAAATAGTCAATAGTCGATATTTTTTTGTTCATATAAAAATAATCCGTTGTAAATTTAATAATAAGAGTATAATAATAATAATAATAATAATAATAAGTTTTTAAAAATTACATTTGGCGACTAGCACAAAAACGTGGTCCCATTGTTTGCAAATAGTCATTCATTGATATTTTGTTGTTTTTAAATTTTTCCCAAGTATCCATTATAAATTTAATATTGTTTTCTTGCTCTTTTCGTAATTTATTTTTTTCATTACGTTTAATACTGTTTATTTTTAAATAGGTTTCAGTTTGAATACCTATTAATATGTTTATTACTTGGAAAGTAGATGGATGCGAGATATTAAACTGCGAATTGTAGTGTATATGAAAAGATTCTGGGCCATTAGTTGTTCTAGCTTTTTCAGATGGTTTATCTGCCCATAAGGCATAAAGTTGATGAAAATTGTGCATCGGTTACTATATAGTTTTTAAGTAAATAATCGGCAAATCCAAAATTAGACGTAGGAGCTTTTTCAATCAAATATTAAAAAGCATTCTCTATTAAATTGGCTGGTAAAAATCCTTAAGCAAAGAATTTTTTTAGCCAAACACCCGATTCCGAATTTGATTTATATTCATTTAGTAGCTGACTATCTTTTTGAGTATGTCTAAACCAAGCTTGATTTAAATGAAACCTACATGCCAGAATATTGCAGTTCGGGAAAATTACTTTAACAGCGTTATGTATATTTTTTTTCAAAATCGAAATGAAATGTTGATTGAGTTAATGATAGTTGTAAATTTATACCGGTCAATTTCAAACACAATTCTACAATTGTAAGCCACATATCTATATACGTTTGAGTTGAATTTAAAGTAAAAAAACAGTACACTATAGGTATATAAAAACCATTTTGCAATATATGAATAGTATAAAGTTGTTCATAATCTTTGGGAGAATGTGAAAACGTCCCATCGGCGAATATGTGAGAACTTCGACTTAATATTTCAAGATTAGTAGCAAAAGTAAACATTACCGGACTTGAATTTATTTCCATATGACAAAACAACTCACCAGTATTACTTATTATATTTTCGCGTCTATCAAATATTTGAACGTTTGATTCTTCAACACTTTTTGGAATTTTAGGCATACTCTTACGGCGGAAATCGTACATACTTTTTCTCCATAACCTCACATCAGAATGCACAAGTTCAATATCATTTTCAGAGTTTTGAAGAACAGCTAGAATTATTTTATTCGGCCTTGTTAATAAATCATTCTTGCATTTCCTTTTAATACGGGAGTTGATAATTTGCCTACCAACGATATTTTCAGCAATTACATCATGGTTATGATCGTTAAGCATACTAATAACTATTGTAACATCTTTATTAACAAGCAGACTTGCAGAATAATTTTTATTTGTACAACGGTATCGGATACTACCACACTTTTTTAGTACCTACATTGAATTCCCTGTATTTATGTCCATCGAATAAATAGCATGGCTATTGGCTTACCTTTTTCGGTTTCGATTTTTTTTTGAATTTTCAGATCCATTTCAATAATTGACATTATATATTTTATTCTAGAATATACTTAACGTTCACTGTTTACTTTATACGCGATAAAAATTGCGAATGAAACAAAAATACCAATATTCAACGCCGATATGATGATATCGCTTAAAAAATATTATCTTAAAAGGTACCTAGATATATAGGTAGATAGCTACTATAATTTATTGCTTTACGCCGAGTCGACGATCAGATAAAATTATAAAAATAAAAATAAAAACCAATGCAGAAAAAAGTTACTCGTTTAATTTGATATAATGTATAATACCTATAATATCGAAAAACAAATAATATATTGGGTATTGACTTTAATATAATTTATAATATATCAGGAAAATTGTGATTTAATTATTTATTTTTAATTTAATTGATTAATTATTTTATGTTGTACACAAATTATTATAAATATTATATACTATATAGTATATATGGACTATAGTATATACTATATATAGTATATACCTACACATATCATTTGGTGCGCAATGGTGTTGTGATTTTAACATGTCAATACAAATATTATAGGTACCTATATCAAGGACCCATCCACCACTACGAATGCAAAAAATGGTGGAGGGATGGCTTATATAAATTGATATAACTAATGATAAATAATAATAATATAAAACAACTAATTATATTTCAGATCAATATTGACTATTAACTATTGAATATCATTACATTTATTATTAAGGGACTCGCACTGACCACCATCTATCTTATCTACCCGTCTCACCCCCTACTAAAAAATAATTCAGAGGCTTGAGATTAGTGAGATTGCTTTTGAAATAATCGTTTACCTCGCCACTGATCGAGCGTGTTCAGAGCATATTATGAAGATGCATTTGCTACAAATTACAGTGTTTCCCCTTTCTTGTTTATAGCAATTAGCAGTAAAAACAATTTAAGAAAGTTTCTACCTACCTACTTGGAATGTCTGTATACTAGATGCCGACTTGATGAAATTTACTTCATATCCAAACTTGTATAAATGGAACTATTTCTTGTCTTGAATGATTAGGAACTAGTAAAATTTCATGTTTTTTCCTGTCCTATTTTCTATAAAACATTAAAATGCATCATATACATTATTATTGATACATTTATTATGAAACTATGAAAGAATTGTATTCAATAATAAAATAGTATAATATAAATAATACATAATAATAAAAATAATATAGTTTATATTTAATAAACTATAGAGGTTTCAGGTTAATGGATTAAGGCATTAAGTACCTATCTATTTAAACGGTCTCAAATAATTTATACTATTTAAATTTTGGTTTATTATTTAAACCAAGCCCCAAGGCGTAAATATAATGGTTATACATACTCGAGAGTCGAGGTTGTAGCAATAATAATTAATTACAATAGGTACTGCTAAATATAGTAGATAAGTACTTACAGACTATACTACTTAGTACTTATAGGAGTTTTTGTGTCTTGATCTGTGACATAAGGTAGGTACCTACTTACGTTTTACTTGTGTTTTAACTAATTTGATTACCTAACTTTGCAACATAAATTGCAAGAATAATAAAAAACTAAATTAATAAAACGCATTCATTATTTTTGTATTTTAAGCACGTTATGACAATAATTATACAACTGTAATATTATTATATTAATTAATTATGAAAATACGTTTAGCAAATTAAAATGATCAAATGTGTCGTATATAACTTGTTACATAAAATATTCATATAATATTATAATAATGATAATATATTAATTTATAGAATGTTTATATTACAAAAATAATTACGACTGACGAGAAAAACAATAATATAATGACTTTTGATTCGATTGTGGGTATTTAGTTATGTGCAGTATGAAAATTACACTTTTCTGTATCCTGAATATCAAGTAAGCCACGAAGAAGTGCTCGGGTCAACGGGAACGAATAGCAGCCGCAGGTGGACCTGTAATCGTCTGAGTGCATATAAAACAGTTGAAAGCCTAAAATTGAATAATCCCGCAAACGTATACCCTATAACAATATACCATTAAAAAGTTGATAATTTATTGTTAAAATATTAGTATTATACAAACAATAAGGCGTTGATAGGAGCTTATTTTTAATTTATTATTGCAAATGACTATTGGTATTTAAAATATATAATACAGTGACTTTAAAACACAAAAGTTGAAAAATTAATAAAATTACCCTATCCTTGTAGAAGTTAGTAAATTGTTATTTTTGTAGTTTTGAAATGGGCACGTTTAGTTTCTGTAAGTACCTACAATATAATACAATGTGCCTATATCGGCTATAACAACTGTTATGTAAAATAAACATTTAAAAAAATTAGGAACTCGTTTTTGCTTTGTAGTAACTAGTAAGTATAGGATTTTGAGCTTGCTTTTTCAGTACTCAAACATCTCAATTCGGTTTAAGTTGTAGCTATTTAGTATTTGTGGTACATAAACAATATATAACTACTCGGTCACGTTGGTGATCTTAATAAAGAATATAATATAGGTTAATAAACATGCAACAACAGAATTGCACCTAACAACCTAACTGTAGTCTGAAATACAATAAATGTGTCCATGCCATTTTATCCTCAAGATCCAAAAATGTGGTCCAAACAAATAAATGTCTAATCCGTATTTGATAACGTCAAATTTAACATTCGCTTACAGTAGGTTAGAAAGCGTGTAATGGAGACATAATATATTTTATTATTTTTTTACGCTAGTGACATCATTGCAGAACCACCTCCTGGCGATAACATTTATGCAAAATTAAAAAAAATATTGATTGAGTGACTATTGGAATTTATAGAGAAACGATTTATATAGTTATTAAGGGACTTAAGAGTTTGAGTCACAAAAAATCTTTATATTTATTGCAGAAAAAGAAACAATTTTTAGGTGATCAACTAACCGAAAACTTATTAGAAAGTTCATGGCTTTAAATACTTCCATTTAAAACTAAAGCTATATCAAATTCAAGTAAGGATTCTTTTAAGAATTAAATAGCAATGCCTTATAAAATATTCAAAATAAACAATCTACTTAATATTTTGGCAGTCTCAAATAAAATTAGAGTAGGTACATTTAACAATTTACAAAAAAGGTTATCTTAAGATCAAATAGGTATCCGATAGGTACTTTCAGTAAAAGGATTAATGCGAAAAATCCGAAATAAAGTCTGTCTGATCTATCAGTCAGAAATCATTTTTATTTTGTATGTCTAGATATAGAGAAGATAACGAACGTTCTCAACTTGATTCTAATGAAAAATTAAGGACTTAGATCAAGGTAGAGCAGGCCACCGAACATTTTTTGATAAAGTCCACCATATTTTGTTAAAATACTAAGTGGTGAATGGAAATCGCGTGAAGATTACTGATAATTAAATAATAGAACATTGGCAGATAGCTAATTGGTCCTTAATGTATTTACTTGATGTCTTGATCAGTAGGTATATAAAATAAAACATCATTATAATGATACCTTTGATCGAAGATCTTCAGGCTGCGCAGCACACCAGTCATTCCAAGTTTCCTTTGGTGCTGAACAAAACTAATTACACACATACACACACATGTTATTTTATCATTTTTATTTCATAACTTAAAAAAAAAATGATAATAAAATATATTGTAAACAATTAATTAGGTTTATGCCTATATTGAATTTTCTATAATGCAGTATTTTTTTCATTATATTATATTTACACAAACCTGAAACCGTGTTAAAAAAATTTTAATTCATGTTCAGTAAGAAATAATTTAAGAGAGAACTTGTAGATACATTAAAATAAAATAAATTGGATAAGCTATAGCTGAATTAGTGGTTAAGATAGATATTTTCCAATTTAAGGGATAGAGAGGCACTCTTAAAATCATTTTTTAGTTTTAAATTGTATTTTATTAATATTTATAGAAAAAGAGGTATTCAAATGTGTATAAATAGCTCAAAATAATTAAAATTATTAAAAAATTATAACACGTGTAGAAATAAATGGCTGTATGATAAAATAAACATTTAGTGAACATTTCTACGATAATTTGTTTTTTAGTTACATCAAAAAATTAAAAAAATTCTGTTGAATACTGGTTTTGCGTGAGAATTCGCGAATCTTCTTAATATTAAGGAAAATAAAGTAAATAATATTACTGTAAGATCAATTTAGTTATCACTTAGCTTAGAATTTAAAAAGTTTTTATTATAAAAAATTTGAATGTTTTTAAAACTTGTGTTAGCAAACTTACCTCTTCATATGTATATGCTTCTAATTCATTATTTTTATTTGGAAACAATTGGATACCAACTATAAGTTTTGACATATCAATTTTGGTTTTCTCTATTGTATCAAGTGCATTAGTCTAGCAATACACAAAATAAATAATATAATATTTGTTTTTTTTATGGGAAATTAATAAAATTAGATTACAATTTTAAAATATATCTATGTATACTGTATATTATATAATTGCTAATAGAATTTTGTAATTTATATTTTATAAGTTTTGATTTATAAATTAAATAATCTTATGTTTAATGTAAAATGTTAATTATTATTCTGAACTATATTTAATATTTAAAATAATTTAATGGATATAGAAAGGTTTTTAATAACTGTTTAAAAGAGTTTAAATAAATTTCAGACTATGAAAGTTTAGTAGATTTTACTATTTAAGTATTTTGAAGTAATATTATTATATACCAAGGACATTTAAGCGTATACTCACTAAAAAAATTACGACTACATCACTGAATATTATTTAGATGTAAAAGTTTGATCAAAAGTTTATTTAAAATAAGTCAGTCAGTTATTATTATAAAAAGATATATTATAAATGTTAAATGTTTGCAATAGAACAATAAAATAAAAATTATAAATTATACAACGTGTTTTCATGAATAAACATTAAATATATAAATATGTTATAAAAAATTATATAATTTTATCTGTCCAGCGAGAGAACGCGCCGATTTTGCTCATCCTCCTGCATCTCCCTGCTATCGAAATCGGTTTCCCTATGGTAGGATGACGTTTAAGGATGCGTAGAAAAACCGATTTTGGTCGGCCCAAGGCGAGTTCTTTCGCTGGATAGAGTACCTACATAGCCATTAGCCATATAGGTACTTGCATAATTAACAAAGTAAACTTACAAAGCTGTCTTTTCCGTCTAATGGAGAAGTGCCTCTGGGGTAGGCATCTGAACATTTTACCATGGAAATAGTATAGTATGAATACCAAGTGACCAGTTTATTTAATTGATCGAATGAAGTAAATTCTGTATCTTATTTTATAACATTCAAATAATTATAAATTAACTTTAAATTATGTTTTCCAGTTTAAATATGACTTTATAAATTATGATTAGGAACTATTATAAAATTTAAATTAATTAAAATTTTAACTATATCCATTCATTAATTTAAATTCTATATTATAAAGATAATATTAGGGATATGGTCATATTTAAAAAGATATAATACCTAAAAAATATAAAAGTATACATATTCAATAAAAAAATACTGTAAACTCACTATGTTGCATAGTAAATACTAAATTTAGACTGTATAGTATATATTTTAAAATAACATATTGAGTTCCCATTTTGGGAATCAATGTAATCATTGATCTTATAAACCAGCGGTCCTCACTACAAGGCCCGCGGGCCGCATGCGGCCCTTTAACAAATTTAGTGCGGCCCGCACTATTATCCGCACTACAATACCCTTTCCTAACAATAATTTTTATATTTTTAATTATTAACATTGAAAATGTGTGCTACCCGCAAATAATTTTCAAAAATTACATTTGGCCTTTTCTAAAATCCTAATGAGGACTGCTGTTATAAATTCTTTCTCAGTATTTACTATACACTATACTTAGTATAACACTATAACTGACTTAATTTAGTTATGTTATAATATTCAGTTTAAAATAGTATAAATACTATCACAAACTAATTTAAGTTACGATTGAATTTAAATACTATTATTCCTTTAAAGTTAAAAAAAAAAAAATAATACTTTTAATACTTTTATCTACTTTCTGGAAATTTATCAGCTTTTAATAAATATATAATTAACATCATATCATACACACTTTACATTTTATGTAGGGTATGTTATTTACTTGATGTGATCCACTGGCTGTACATATGAATGGTTATGCCAATTTTTAAACTTTCTTTCTTTTTTGTTAGTTCTTCGAAGAACGTTATTAGATTTGTCATCATGTCGTTATCTATTTGATCTTGTCCCTATAATTATTCACAGGTTCAAAAGTTTTTTTTCTAGTTTGATGATAATAACATAATATTATTAATATTATATATTAAAAATCAATAGGTATCTACATATTATAATATATTAGATACACAGTCTTTTTTTAAAGGTTTGAAATGGTTTTTATTATGTTTTGAATATATTTGGAATGTTTCTTAATCCCTGTAAATGAGTATAATATGCATATTGATATTGTATATTTATATATATAAACCGCCAATAAGTTTAAATTGTATGCTTTATTCAGTGCTCACAATCTAAAATATGCCTTAATAAAGGTTATGTTTTTTACTCTACCTAAAAATTTAGTATATTATTACTTTTTAATATAATATTTAACTAATACTTTTATAATAATATTTAAAATTATGAATAACACACACACACACTGATATATATATTACAATTATAGTTTTCATACAATCATTTTGTCGTTAAAGGAATGTATTCAAAATATTATGAATCTTAATATACAATTTTTCGATTGGTAATTTTTATCGAGTTGATGTCTTAGAGAGGTACCTAAGTAATTAGTAGCTAGTACCTAATTTATAGTGGCGGATCTAGGATTTTTTATGGTGGGTGCTATTTTGTTAATAATAATAGTCCTAAATTAGGTTCTTATTATGTACAATTTGTGCGTGGTCGCCGACCGGTGTTTGCTACTCCATGGTGCGGGGCGCGTGTTCTGGTAGCCCGTACCAAAAATTTGCCAATCGGGGAATTATTAGTAATTTTTAATAAAAATACGCGGAACGGTGGGTGCTTCAGCTCCCAAGCACCCCTTCTAAATCCGTCACTGCTAATTTATATTTTTACTTGTTTAGTAATGTAACCTGACCCGCACGTATTGTCTCCGGCAGATTACATACAACATAATACATTTGCTTTCAGTAGACTTATTTTTGTGCTGTCAATATTAAAGGGAATTTGTTTAACTATTATTAAACTTAAAGATATAAATATGATCTGTTGTCACTCATTGGTTTTTCAAGATATTTTAATTATTGAGAGAGCTTTGAGCATTTTTATATTTTACTATTATTTATATACTCGCTTAGAAATTAAAATATCATAAAACATTTAAGGGTGATAACAGATTACAGATAATGTTTTTACCTTTTAGGGGATTGGTGACGGTGATTGCCTGTCTTTATCTAACTCACGCACAACATAAGAATTCAGACGTATTTTTTGTCCAACGTACCGATTGATACAGTAAAGCGATAAGAAATCTGAAAACAATTTGTCGTCAAGTCTACTTGAAAACGGTCAGTCCACATTTTTGATATTATCTCACAAAATCTTAAAATCACTTTATTATAAACGAGTAATTAAAAAATTGTTATATTTCAATTGTTTAAAAAGTTATATTTTAATATCAAAAATGTGGACTGGCCGCTCTCAAGTAGATTTGACGACAAATTCAAATCTGTTATCAGATTTCTTATCGCTTTACTGTATCAATCGGTACGTTGGACAAAAAACACGTCTGAATTCTTATGTTGCGCGTGTGTTAGACAGACACGAAATCACCGTCACCAATCCTCTTAAGTTTTATAATAGGTTAATTCGCTCTAATATTTAAGTTAAAAAAAGCAAATTTGCCATGTTATACTTGTATGTTCGGAAGACAGAGACAACACATATAGGTGCACCTTTTTAAGTGTTGGATAATCTAAAAAATCTAGTTGACCCGTATTTAATGTTATTGGCTTTAATTGTATTATTGTAAATTGTAATACTGGTAAGCAGAAATTATTTTAATGGAAGGTGGTCGATGGATCAAATTGAATAAATGTTTATACTAAACTGTTCAGTTATAACTACTTAAAAGACCTGGAAATTAAATATAATATACAGCATTATTATTATATTTTTAACATTTTTTAAAATTTAATTAGTAATTTTAGACTGACCGATTTTAGTACAAAGTTATGTTCGTAGTTTCATACTTATATTATTTTATTCAATACCTATGTTATCTTAAACTTCAAGATCTTCAATTGTTTTTCATTTCATGAGTTCTTAAACATTTTTAATATCTATGTAAATTGTAAACATTACAGTGTAGCGTGATCTATACTCTAAATTTATTACGAAAGCGATGATTTACTGGATATTATTATAGATACTTGTATCTATAATAATTATAATTTATAATATTCAACTATTTTATACCGATATAAGAAAAATTAAATCATAATTGTCCAACAGTCGATCTTTGTATTCTGTCTATAGATTTTTTTTATTAGCACAAATCATTAATATACATAAAATGAAAAAGAATTGAAATTTTATATACTTATATGAGTCATTGTACATATATGACCTACTTTTAAAATGTATAGCTTTATCAATATTATCTGTATTTGATTTAATATTCAAAGGTATAGTTTTTTTGAAATTTGAATTAAGATCACTTTTAAAATATTAATTAAATTTTTAACAGATAAAAAATTAATTTAAAATAGTTTGAGCAATAAGTTGTAGGGATTTATAATAAGTAAAATTATAATTCATACCATTATTGGTTGTAAATTTGAAAATAATATTCCATCGATATTATATTGGTCAACTGTATGAATTATATTTATTACTAATTGATCGGAGTTAACTAATGCTTTTGCCCAATCGCTATAGCTTGAATATTGCATAATTACGATAAGTAAACTTTCTTTTTTAACTGGATGTACGTTTACCATGTTTTCTGTATGGAAAAAAATTATTAAAATAAGTTTATTTGAAATTAATACATTTTATTAATATATATGTATTATATACCTTTCATTTTCTTGCTTAAGGGTACTTGATGATGTTTTAAGGTGATTGGAATGCCCATAATGATTGAATGACAAAAGTGTCCAACAAAATGTTTTTTTACTTTTTTGTACATTTTGAGCACATCTCCTAAAAATGTACAATGTATGCGTGCTATAGTTTCATCCGAAGGTTTATAATCTTCAAAGATTACTAGAATACAAAATATAATGTTAACAAAAATAGATTATCAAACATGTTATTTATTTAAATTGCATCCTTTTGGTTTATGAATGAATATATATTATTTACATTTATAGCTAAATTAAACGTGTATATTATGTAATTTACCTATCTATGATGTATCTATTGTCTATATATACATAATGTAAGACCATTGTATCTACCTCACTAAACATTTAATTGTCTGAACAGTAATTTGGTTTGAAGATGATAAAAAGAACTTAGTTCTATCTATAATATACTGATTTTGGAGTAATCGTTGTTAAAAAATGTAACCAAAACAAGTTATTTTGGTAATTTAATGAACTATTATATTTGCTTTAGGTTACAAGATGAATAATGTCCTGCTGTTTGAAAAATTTCACATAGGATTTTATCTATTTGCTTAATATTTTGGAGATATCGTTAAAACTATTGGCAGAGGTAAAAATATAGAAAAAAAAACTAATAAGATAATTCAGTTGTAACTGAGTACAAACTATATATTTGCTCAGAATTGGGATGATTTAAAATGTATTTTATTTCGATGAAATAATAGACACAACTATAGTTATCTTGCGCCGGAGTAAACAAAATAAAACAAGTACCTAAGACGAACTTAGTTACTGAATTATATCCAAACTTTTTTTAACGTGCTAAATTGTTGAAAATTGCCATAGTACACAAGGTTGTACAATGTACATAATGCAATTTTTAGTTTGTTATATTTTAATTGCTTTAATTATTTAAGAATTAAATAAAATTGAATTATAGATAATAGATTCTAAGTGAATATTTGAGAAATGGGTCTCACAATTTGTTTTGTGTTCTTAAGTCGGTTTACTGAAAAAAGTGGCAAATACTTGGTAATAAAATGTATAAGATCGTAGAAAAAAAAGTCTCGAAAAATAAGTCTCATGATAAAGTACCAAAATTACTATTGTCATTAGGAATCGTTTTACTTTGTATTTTATTATTAATATATAATATATATATAATATGAATGCTTTTAATATTATAAGTTATTGATTACACTTCTCTATATAATGTGTATTATTACTTAATGTATCAATGTTACAAATGTAAATGTTTCTAATTAAAAATTTTTTACTGTTATTAACTATTATTAGTTTTATGATGGCTAATCGTCTATTAATTTATATAATGATTTACTATACCTATTCATTTATCTTTTTCAAGGGACTTTTTTTCTAGATTCTCAGAAGTCAAGTACAAGTATTGATAATAGTACTAGGTATCTACCCAAAATGTTATTGTTGATAGGAAATTAAAGTCAGATGATATTTTAATACAATAATTTAAATAAGTTAGTTTTAAATTTAATTTTTTAAGAATCTCATAATTTGAAAATATAATAGCATTAGGTAATAATTAATATATCTTTCATAGCATTATTTTTTACTAATGCTTGATAAATTTAGCTCTTATAAAAAAGTTTTTTGAATGAGATAATTGATCAAAGCAGTCTTTTAAAATATTAAAAATAAATTTACTTTTGTATCTTACTTTTTTTCTTATCTTTTCTGTTAATTTCAGTGTTTGTATCGTTATTTTTAATTTTTACGATTTCAACCTTCTCCAGTGGAGATACTGGTATGTCCATTGGATTAATTTCCATATTATCTTGTGTTGGAATATCTTCAATGATATTTTCTAGTTTTTGTTTTTTTTTGTTTCGTTTTTTTTTGTTTCGTTTTTTTTTTCTTCTTTTTTTTTTTTTGCCATCGGTATTCTGCAGGTCATTTGCTTCTTCTAGTTTAACTTCTCCAAGGGTACTCTGATCATTTGCTTCTTCTAGTTTAACTTCTCCAAGGGTACTCTGATCATTTGCTTCTTCTAGTTTAACTTCTCCAAGGGTACTCTGATCATTTGCTTCTTCTAGCTTAACTTCTCCAAGGGTACTCTGATCATTTGCTTCTTTAACATCAACGTCCATAGCGGTTATTAGTTCAGGATTTGAGCTGAGTTCTATGTCATTTATTGAGTTTTCTGGTTGTTGATTTTCAATATTATCTGCTCCACTTACTTTCGATCCATCTTCATTATCTGCAGTTTCTAATTTTTCCTCGTTTTTCTTTTTTTTTCTTTTTTTTTTCCGTTTTTTTTTTTTTGTTTTTTCGTCATCGGTGTTCTGTTCATTTTCAGGTTCAGAACTTAAGCCAAGTTTCATTTCATTTAAGTAGTTATCTGCAGCGAGTAAGTCTTCTTTATTAGGTACTGGTTGCTGTTGTTCAATACTATGTGTTTTAGGTGTATCATTTTCTTCGGGGTTAACTTCATCATCATTTGATTTTTGATTATTGATTTGTTTTTCACTCATCCTCTGAAAAATTCCTTGTAGAACGCTTGGATCGATGTTTGGATTTCCATTATTATCTGTGTCCGTATTCTCTGTCGGATTATCAGCATTTGATGAAATAATATGTGTGTTATCTTGAACATCTTCATTTAAATTATTATTTTTATCATCAGTACCCAGTGGCTCAGAGGCCGGATCGTTCTTAATTTGGTAGCTAACGGTGGTAATAATTAATAATATATATAATAAATATATTAGGGTATTCTTAGATAACTTAAAAGTTTTCAATATCATCAACATATTTTTAATTACAAACGATAATTGTTTTGAACACCTGCTTAATATAATATAAATGTGTGATAAATATTTTATTTGAAAAAAAAATTATAATAATTTAATGACGTTTAGTTTACTTTATATACACAGGCTGTGTTAATATACCTAAAACGCGTTTGTTTTTGATTTATTAGAATTTTTTTATCATGGTTTTTTTTTTTTATTAAATCAATGAATCTATTATAGATTAAAGCACAATGGAAAATTCAATAATAAAATACATATTATGTTTACATGACTTATGCATTAAATGATAATCATTGTAGGTAAATGTAAATTATTTCATAGCCAAAATTGTTACATATTTACTATTTTAAACTATCGCATCTGAATATTTAAACTATCAAAATAAAATAAAATTATGAGCTTATTATGTATAATTGTATCAATGTATAGATATTAAGTAATTCATGCACAGAGCTTCAAAAATACTTAAATCAATATTGCGAAAATGAAATTTTTTTAGAAAAATCATTATTTGAGTGTTAACATGAAATGCAATTTAAAACTTTAGTTTAATTATTGTTTTTAGAAAGTTATTGTAAGTGACATGAAGCATGTATGTATTGTAAGTATTGTATGTATATTTAACACTGTATATGAAATGTTAATACATTTTAGATACAATAATAATTTACTATCATAAACATACACGAAATACGTCATAAATAAATACACAAAATATTGAATCAGTTTAACAATGGCGGAAAAAATATTAGATAAATTTTTATTTGAATTAATTTTGAAAATACTGTTATTGACCCTGTAATAATATGTAATTATATAGAAATTTTAGAGATTTACACACGCGTCGTACAAATATCGTCGTCAATATTTATTTATACTGCTATAAAAACAACTTAATATGTTGAATTTTTTATTAGGTACTTACATTTAAAGATTTTTGATTGAGTATAAACATTTTCTATCAACACTTAAATAAATTTCAAATAATGCTTATAAATTATGTTAAAATAAGCTTTAAATTTAATATAAATTGATATAGGTACCTAAATATGTATATTTATCTATTTCCATAACACCCTAGGAATAAAGAGGTAAATTTAAATTTATTTTTACTATTAATAATAAAGTCAAATTGACTATTAATGTTTTTTAAATTCTTTTATATTTACATATTTTTATAATCTACGGTTACCTATTTGTTTTTATTAAATAAATAGTCGATATTATCGAATTCTGGTTTTGTGTAAGTATATATTTTCCCTTTATTTTTATTTTATTTTCTAGTTATTTTGAAAAGTATTTAGAGTTTTATTTATACCCAGTACCAACTAAATCCAATTTACTACCAAAAAAATCTTCAAAGTTGAAAATTAAAGCATTATTCTTCTATCTATGTAAATTATTTTTAAACACATAAAAAAATAACACACATCATTCTAATATCAATACAATCATTGCTCCACTCAGAGTTTAAAAATATTATGAATTTACAACTAAGAAATAATTTGCGATTTTTCATAATTTCGATAAAAATTTAAAATTTGGTACAAAAATTATTTTAGATGGATAATTTATATTGTTTATTTTTGTAATAATTTCAAATTTGTATAATTTTTTTTGATTTTCAAGTCATTTTTTTATATTTTTAAATATAATTTTTGATTTTATAATTTTGAGCTCTAATATAAAATACCTATGTCATTTATGTAAGGTTCCATTGTTTGTGCTAGGGCCAGATTGATACCAGAATAGTTATGTTACATTTTTCATATATGTCACTTAATACTTGTTACTATATTATATTTTTATATAACTCTTATATCAAAATAATATCCGCACAATATACTACTTTGAAAAATATTACGAAATAATAATAATCTACCACTGACACTATATGGCCTAAAAGTGCTTTTGGAGACGGTTTGTAATCATTTGTTGCTACTCTATTGTAACAAGTAAAAGTATAAATATTATCCTTATGACCAGCAAAACGTAAATTAATAATTTACGAGAATAAAATAAGTTGTTTCGGAAAAGTGGACACTATACATAATATATTAACGGTACGGTTACAATCTACAATTAAAATGTGTACGTTGTATAGACATCAGCCATGGTTTTCTCCTGGAAGTTAATCGGTTTTTTCTTTAAGGTTCCTAACATTGCTGCTTTTTATTCATGGTATGATATTTATATAAACATGGATGAGACGTACTTATTAATATAATATGTGACGTTTAATCGTTGATTTTTAACATACATATCACATCATTATACGATTCGATAACTTATTTACGCTGCACAGTTGTGGACGATAACGTCGTATTAATTCGGTTTATTTGTAACATAGGCACTATTAATCCAATAATACTGAGTACAACAATATCTTAGTATATATTAAGTATTAACTAACAAATAATGTAGTATACCTACCAATCTCAAGGGACTTCTCTATAATACACGTTCTTTAATATATGTATTAACTAGGTAAATTATTTGAATGCCTATACATTATGTATTGTAAACTAATTTATTATGCGGACAATACAGTACACGTACTTTTTGTCGACATTCAAAAATTGCTATGGAAAATTAATTTGTTTTTTAACTTGAAAAACTTACATTTTAACACATTGCATATCTAGAACATGATGTAACAAATTAATTAAAATAAATAATGCACGCTTTACTTATTTTAAGAAAGTTAAAGTAGTAATAAAATATGTATCAAGCATAAATATAATCTATAACAAATTATGTTATTTCTATATGGCAAGGTTTTTATGAAACGACTTAAGATTTATATAAAATAGAATATCAACAATTATTCTAAAAAAAGCACACAATATCACTACTAGTAAAGACAAACTATTTTATAAAGATTCTGTATAACGTTTATTTAACGTTATTTAAAATCATCTCACTTTTAAAAATCAAACAAAAATATAATATTAGACAATTTTATTAAATAAAATTATTTAATAAAATTTATTGTCTCAATCGTGTATAGGAAACTTAAAAAACCGCATAATTAATACACAATTTAGGTCCAAAAATCTATAATATATTTCAATTAAACATTGAATAAAATAACTCTTTTAAGATTCTTAAAAAAATAAATTACGAATTGGCTATTCCACGATCAAAATATAGATGTACAATAATAAATTAAAATGTAGACCAATACTTATATGAATATTGATAATTAAAGTTATTAATAATTTTAGCTTTGTTAGTTTAATATTGACAATATTGTGTACTTATCTGTTAAAAAAAAAAAAAAACACCAAAATAAACCCATGTATAAAAAATGATATTTTTAGTAATGCAAGGTTAATAAGTATTTAATCACTTTTTTTTGGGGGGGGGGGGGTAGATGTAAGTACTTCAAATAACATTTTACACAAATCATACCTAACATGCAGTTCATTACAATTTTTGAACTCGTAGGTTAAATGAACTAAGTTCTTTCAGTCTATATGGTTTCAGAATAAATAAAAAATATGTTTATTCCTGACTAATAATTAATTATGATTTTATGTGTTAAGTTATGTTAATTGATTTAAGTTTAAATGCAGGTTATATTATATTATGCGCATGTATTATACATGTTGAAGTATATTTGTATGAAGTTTATACTCACGTTCAAGTACATAATAGAGTTGGTATTTTTTTATATTATGTAATATGTTTTAGTTATAATCGATGTATTACATTGTAGTTTTGTACTTTTTATAGTACTTTGCGGTATTGAAAATTAATAAAGGCATATATTAAAATAGTATAATATACTATATATTAAATATTTAAATACTTAGGTACTGTGTAATTTGTTTATTTGATTTTTTAATTTTTAATATGCAAATAATATTTTTAAAAACATTTTATGAGTATACAATTTATACAACTATTACTAGGTAGGTAGATTGATATTTTTTCAAAAAAAAAAAAAAAAACAAAACAAAAGAAACAGGTAAGTACCATATTATATGATTAATAATGTTGCTATTGAATAAATGTAATAATAGTTAATACAGTCTATGCAAGTGACTTGATGGTATTTATATGTATTGTATAATCTACTAAGTGTATCTAATTGTATAATACTCATTGAATAATATGAAAGCGAATGTTGTTTCAAAGATGTATTTGAATTTAGTCTATTATTGTTTGATCCAACACAATATCTTAACTGTATTATTAATATTAGCTAGTAATTAAAACCTGGATATTATTATTATCCCAAGAAAGTTACTTTCGTGTACCCTCCAGTTCACAGAATTTTTTTACTAAATAATATTTCATTTACTTTTTTGTATTTAAATTGATAGAAAATAAACGGATAACATTATAATTGTTTTGTTTTGAATTAGGTACCTACTACAATACTACATAGGTACATATTATGTTGATAAGGATTCAGCCATAAAAATTCAGAATATATAAATCAAATCTTTGATTAAATTGAATAATTACGTTCACTTACTACCTATATTATCGAACGCGAAATTGTTATTTCTACCTAATTAATGTTGGTCACTTAAATATTACTTATAATTATATTGACATTCTAAAATACGCATAACTTTACAAGTGTTACGTTTATTTTAATCATTTTTTTTTTTTTATAGTATGTAACTTTATACATTACATACGTGGTAAAAGTTATTAATTATATGTTTATTCTGATGATATATTTAAAAACATGAGCAAAATTTCTGCTTGTATTTGATATTATATATTATCCAGTACCTACATAATATACGTATGTAAATACGTATTATAAATTATTGCTCATTATACGTATACATTGAATCAAATCATAAAATAAGATTAATGTTGTGTAATTGTGTTATATCATATTATACCTGCTTAAATTTATTTTTAATGTTGTCATTTCAATATTATTGATCAATGGTTATCCTGGGATAAAGGGATAACGCGACTGAAAAATATACAAAAAATACATTTAAAGGAACTCGTTTGCCAGGATAGTTGTTATTGTATTTTTTTTATAATTCTCTGCAATATAGTGTTCACTGAAGTTCAAATTTTCAGAAAATAAACTTTAAAAAATGGCCATCTTCATTTTTTTTGAAAATAATTAACCAAAAAATTATTTTTTTAAACTGTTCTACCAAAACATTAAATTAAATTAAAATATGAAATACTTGCAGTAGTCCTTGTTCTTAGGAGGGTTATAAAAAAACAGAACTATGATATTTCCATTATTTCAGGAGATATCGAAATGATGGGTAAATCCTCACGGGATACTCTGTATTTATACTATATTATACACACTTATATATTATGACATTTTACTATACGGTTTTATACAAACAATTTATAATGAATTCAAACTTAAATCTATATAGTAATCACTTAAGTTGAATATTTCGACCAAAGTTAGTCCTACTTTATCCTATTATTACTAATAGGAAAAAATAATAGTAGATATGATGCTATAAAATGGTCATATAATATTATAAATATCCCTAGAAATATAGGATGACACATCGTATTTATATGCCCCGAATCGTTGTTCGTTTACAGTGATTTATTATTGAATTGAATACAAATATTTAAAGCTTATTATACTAAAATACTACGTATACATCAGAGTGAGCTTTTAATCTTTTTTTTTTAGTTGTAGATTTCATATCGTTGTATATCAGGATTATAGTTAAATTGAATTTACGGTAGGAGTTCAAATGTTAGTTAAAATACGTAGGTAATATACGCTGTCAGTCTCTGTGTATACGTTATTATAGTATGATAACAATCCGATAAAGAATTTCAATTGTTTATAAACTTAAAATATTTTGTTGATTTTTTATTCATTGTAATAATTTGTGTGATTAAATTAATAAAATTACGCGCTTATATAATTTTTGTTCAATATTCAATGTCCATTGTATATTAATAATTAAAATATTATTATGATATTTCTCATTCCGAGAGGTTTTACATGAAAACTTTTTTGTATATTGTTTATTATATTATTATTGTAAAGCGTGTGAAAATATTTAGAATTTAACCGGTAAGGATATTTAGGTAATTAATTCATATTGCAGAATTATTGTGTATGTATAAACTAATAACAATAATGTGAATAAATACAAAATTGTCCTTGGGGAGTAAGTTAACTTTTGCTGATAAAATCTTTGATTAATTTGAATAATATGGTAGTTAAGTATAATAATGTAGTAAAGGTCTAGTCGTCTAGACCTATATTTACGTAATAATAAACAATAAATATATAAATACGTAATAAACCAATATGTTCTATAATAATGAAAATAATTATTTAATAGAAAGTTATTTGACTGGTTTTTAGTATTATACACAAAATAACATATATCCGTTGTTATTTATTAATTTCAAGTAGACAATATTTACATTTTTTTGGAGGTGACGAAATCATTACAGTGTACAGTTTAATAACAAGTGCTCAACATTTTTGGGATTTTTTTTCTTGTCCTTTAAGGAAAAAATGTTTTCTCCATTTACGTTCGATTATTTTTTGCATTTTAAAATGTTATAAGCTTCCCGGGTGTCATAGATTCAAGTCTACTATACAATAACATTATACATATTATACCTACGTCGTATATACTCTACGCACTATCAGTTTAATAGGGTTGGTATAAATGAATCAAAACAATAATAACTATGGAACGGTCCACAATAATGTTTGAGTTACTCGGCCAAGAAATATATTGATAATAGAGTTCGTGTACGCCGCAGGTACTAACCAGCCAATAATATACTGAATACTTATATTTTAGTTAGTTCAGTGTCTGCAATTTAATGATCGTCTACCACACGACCAAGTAGGACTATTAAACAATCAGTGCTGCGTTTTGTTTTCGTTCGAATAACCCAATCACCCCGTCGTGAGAACTAGTGTAATTCCGTATGTACTGTGGTCGGCTTTCACTTTCCTTAGCATTTTTCGAGTTCGTGAGTAAAACGTAACTGGTTTTTAGTGCCGGGATTATGCAATTGTAGGTAATATGCTGCTCTAGGCCGGGTCGGAGATCATGTGGTGCTCTCTTAACCGTCGCGGCTTCTAAGCCCTAAGTCTCACGAGACGCAGTGATCCGCTGAAACGCAAACCAGACGGCCGTATACGTATACGGTATAAACATGAAGTTCGTATTTGTATGCTTAGTGTTGACATTCGCAGTTCTGCATGAAGGTAAGACAACCCGTACGCGATCAATACACGTTCGTATTACGAGACATTATTTTTATTACTATGATACCATTATTAAAGCGATATTCTACCAAAACTACAATAGTAAACCTTTAAAACTTCAAACGATAAAAAAATATTATTAATTATAATCACGATGCAGAAATAAAAATAATGACTATGAAAGGCAGTAATAAGTGATTTGGATTTCTTACTAAAGAAATGTTCGAATTAATCGACCTACAATATCAGAATTGTTATAATTGGTATAGTTTTATTTTTTAATCGACAATTTGGATATAGTTTTATTTAGTAATATTAGTACTATTTTATAATATAATCCGATCAAAGGAATCATGACGCAGCTAATTTTCATAGTTTAAAGATCAGTAAATAACTTTTTAAAATATAATTATTAAACTTTTATATAAAAATAAACGTTAAAATAATATATACCTAAAGTAAAGGTAAACAATATTAAAATGAATGCTATTAAATTTTAAAAGTGGAGTTATTTTAACAATGGTCTTTTTATCTATAAAAAAATAACGATGACATTGGTACTTTAAGTTAATTTTTATACTAGGTAGTTAAGTTATTTTAAATAATTGCATCTTTAAATTTCATAATTTATGTGTAATATTTCGAAATTATGTCACTAATTAATGAAAATTTAACATTTTGAAGTAAGTCCATCTGTATTCAAATTTCTATCCATGTGTCATGTGTATTTCGTTAAAAATTAAAAAATTTTTTTCAAGATCTATATATAACTAATAATTGTGAAACTTAAAATTTCTACTAGTTGTTTAATAGTGACACATTTTTTTTTTTAAAATAAAAATGAAACTTTTAACTAGGTTTGGACTAAATATTTTGGTAACGCATTTTAAATAGAAACTGAATAAATAACCAGCTTAAAATTAAAATTTGAATCATTGTGTTATTCTCAAACTATTTTTATTCCTTAGAAACTAAATATAAAATTTAAGATTTATTACTTAGGTACGTAATAACTACATATTCAATATTATAGGTCTATTATTCAATAGTTGGAAGTTTTAATATTATTTTAATGATTTTTATATTTAATCATTTTAATTTTTCTGTTTGAAAAGTAAAATACAAGTATTTAGAAAAATTAATTTTATAAAATCTATCTTAATTTACCTAAACGCTAGAAAATCTGGAAGTGTGTTTAATAGAAATTCTTGTCACGACAATATCAAATCGATAGACATTTTTATTAGGTATCTAGCACAAGAAAAAACGATTTATTAGGCACCTTCTAGCGTCTGGCCAACACTATCGCAATAGTATTCAATAATTATTTTTTGGTAAAATCAGTAAGTTCGTAGTAGTTTTTGTGGTTTTGTTTTTATTGTTGAAACAGTAAAATAATGTTTTATTAATTTCAGATACTTTTATATAATTATTCAAATTTGAAAGTTATTCTTGATGTTTATACATATATTTTGCTAGCAAGAAGATTACGAAACATGAGTAAAAATTTATACGATAAATTAACTAACTAAAAACAATTAAAAAATGAATGCGTAGATTATTCATAATAAAGGGCGGGGGACGCCTTCGAGAAAACTTTTCTCTATGATGTATAATTTATACGTTTCTAAAATGCTTACGTCAGAGATTAAATAATATAAAACGCGTGCTCGGGTGTGTGTCTGCCATGTGGTGCACAGAGTAAATATATCATTATCTAAACCACATAACCGCAGTTATATGTACGTTAAAATACTTATATATCGTTAAAAACAAATGGTTCGACCTGAGTACCTGACATATAACATAAACTCGGTCGTCGGAATGACTTTTCAGAGCGCACGCGCAGCATCTTCTCATAAGAACGCTCCAACACTCGTTTGTTGAAAACATTAACAAGCTCATATTGGCGACAAGGCAAGAGCAGTGACATATATAATAATAACTAGGTACCTTCTGTAGAGACTCGAATAACGGGTCAAGTGATACTTGAGGTGTACGGCGATCATCGTATACTCATAAACACCGACAACGGTGTAAACAACGCGCACATCCGACTATCCTGTGAGGTCTGATGAGAGGAAATACTGAACGAGCAGGTATAAAATTAGTTTGTTTTGACTTTTATCCGTTTCGGAAGGCAGTATCATCGGGTGAAAAACGATATATCACACGTGGAAGAGGTCGAAAGGCCGCCGTGTGTTTTATATTTATAGCATTTTCCCTATATGACTGTGAGCAAGATCGATAAAGTGAATATAAAAACGGTATTTAATCGAAAACTGGGTCGAGCTAGATTTAAAATGAGAGTTGCGCGACACGACTATATTACACGCAGGTACCAATAGTCAGTGTGTCATTGTCATGTGATTACTGATTAGTTTCGTGTAACAAATGCAAAGGAAAAAAATTCAAACGCAGAAGATAGTTTTTAATGCATGTAAAGAAAAAAAACTGGTATAAAAAAATTATTACGGTTAGGTTAATTGAACCCGTCTGACTATTACAAAACCGCGTTGGCTAACTATGATCGAAATTCACATAATAATTAAAACATAATTTCGTTTCCCTTGAAAATAACATTAACGATAGTATACATTATACAAATAAAAATTTAATGAAATATTAAACGCTTAATATACATTTTTAGAAATAAAATACGAGGGACAATTTATGAAAAAATCAGGGGAAGTCACTCTGATGTATTATACTAGGTGTCGAGTGTACTTCGTTATTGAGTAGGTAATTGTAATGCATAAATCATTTAATACGAAAAACGATATTGTACAGAGACGGTCTGCTGGCTTTATTTCTAAAGATATTTTAACATTTTAAATAATATTTATTTTGCTTTTGTGCCTCGTTTTTCTATAAAGTATAAGTAAAGGCAGGTTGAACTAATTGATGCTAAAAGTAAATGGCATATGTTGTATAGCAATAATTATAATGTTATTTCATTTAATACAGTTAACTATTATTACCTAACTTATTGTCAATTCTGACGTAACGCAGAATGGTTTAAATAAGTGTTGTGTGTAAATCTGTGGTATCAATAGCAAAATTATTCTAAATATTTTACAATTGTATTATGTATATTTAATAATATTATGCACAATACCAAAACGTTTTAAGTTTCTTAAAATAATTAACATCACTTAATTATATTATATTATATTATTGATTATTATAATATGACATCATACACTTTTTAACACATCATGTTCGATCATCAATGTTGACGGTGGTTTCTGGTTGAGCATAGTATTTAGTAGGTACTTATAGTAGTGTATTACTTTGTGCGATTAATTATGGAAAAATCACTGTAATTTTTTTAATCAAGAAAAACTAAAAAAAAGTCACGGTAAATGGGAACAATCTTTAAAATTGATTTTATTATTTTGTTGTAGGTAATTAAAAAAAAATAATCGAAATATTGGAATGAAATTGTTATCGACTATATAAATATATAAATATTTTTAAAATTAAAAATGGTATACAATTTTTAAAATATATTTTGGCTTATTTTTAGATATTTAATATATATATTTTGAAATATTGAGTTTTTATTTTTACTTTTATATATGTTGATAATAATATTTATATTTATGTTAAACGCTTAATCAATATTTTTTTTTATAAAATATGAATTAATATAATAAGGTTCCTCATGAGTTGTACTTAAAGAGGTTTTAAAATATCAAACATATACATTTCAAATTTAATAAGTGTTAGAAGTTTAAATTTCAATAAAAACATCAAAACCACGAAATTTGCAAATTGTTTTATAGTTTAAAACTGGTAAAATTTTTCATTTTGATATTTAAAACTTGAACATTAAATACTTAATCAATGATAAAGGATATTCGACACATTTTAAATAGCAGAGCAAGTTTCCGCTTTTTTATTATTAATATTAATTTATTGGTATTAATACAAATAAATATGTGTAATTAGGTGTATTATCAGTATCAACAGAAAATAATTACAATGAAAAAGAAGTTGCTGTAGAAAGTTTATCGAGTGTTTCTAAAAGGCAAACAAATTTTCAAAATAATAATTTCAACCAACCACAAGTAAAATATTTCAAGTACAAAGCAATAGCCAATTGGCTAATTTGTTTTCTTTTTTCTTTTAGTTTCAACGAGAATATTTTGAATATACTCAACAAGCAAACGATGATGGCACTTTAGTACCAGAACAACCACAATTCGAACAACAAAATGTTCAACAAGTTTTCGAACAAGGGTAAAATTTTTTATTATATTGTCAATATTATAGAAAATGTATATCTAATGTTATTTTTAGATTACCATCTGATGTATTTCCCCCAACGACTACAACAACATTATCGCCATTCACTGCTGAACAAGTTCGATTACAAGAAGAGTATTCGAGGAGGACACTAGTAGAACAGCAAACAGCGTTAATAAGACCTCGACAGAAGATTGTAGCCCAACCACTTCCAACTCAGTTTCAAATTCAACCTTCACCGATCTCCGGACAACAGCTACCACAACCACTGCGATTTATAGATCAAAATGGGCAAGTACGTCAACAAAACGTAGCACTAAGGCAACAAAATTTTGTCCCTCAACAACAAGATTTAGTATCACAACAACAATCTGTTGTGCCTGTTCCAAGTGATGAACCGTTTTCATACGCTCAAGTCCAATTCGGTCCAGTGGCTAAACAAGCGGAAACAGTCGTCAGCCGACCGAAAGGTCAAAGATCCGTCTCAAGGCCCAGAACAAACTACGCAGTAGAACCTGCTACCCAACAAACGATAGACTACCCATCAGTCACTGCTGCAAATCCTGTACAGCTTAATAGTCGTTTACTTCAAAACGTGGTTTACATCCAGCCTAATGGTCAGATGTACAAAGCGATCGAAGATACAGAGCAAGTAGTACAGATTCCACGAAAGAATAACCATTACCAGACGATATCAGCGGTAACTTCCAGGCCCACGACCAGTGCCTCGTCTTTGACGTCATCAACTACTACCGCGGATCCAGTTGAAGAAGAGCAAGTTATATTGATTCCTCGACCTAAGAAACCCAATCAAAGGCCCAGACATGAAGGACGAAAATCGAATAGAGTACAGCAACAGGTGGTGAGAACTGAAAAACCTCAGCAGCAACAAGACCAACAGCAACAACAACAACAGTCATTCGAAGTGGAACCGGACAATTTTCTAACCTCGCTTTTATCTAGATTTCAGCAAACACAACCGGAGACGACAGTGGCTACTTTGCCCAAGTCGAGAGGCAACACAAGGCCAAAAAGCGGCAACCGTTCTGGTTCATCCAAGTATTTGCCGGACAGAAATCAATTGCAACTATTGCAATTTCCACATGAACTCAAGGCGTTAAGCAGTGCTGAACTCAAAGTACTGGAAGAAACGAGCGCGCAGATTGCTACTGCAAACGACAAGTCCGTTGGTCAAAAACAGCTTCATAGAAACACTGCGGTTACTAGTACTGTACCGCCTTCTCCATTACCATCCTCCGTACAACTCGACGAACGATTTATCCTTGGTAATAGACCAGTTCCCATGCCCGTTGAACTCAATGAACAACAGCGTCAGTTCCTGGCAGCACAAGGCATCCGTCACTTGTACCGAGTGGATTACGATCAATCTGGAAATGCGTTACCATTGACTTATGTATTAGCACTGGATAATCGGCCTAAATCAGCAGAGTTAAAACAGAAACTCTGAACCTATCTATAAAATATAAATGCTACGAAAAGTGCCTATTTATGTATTAAGTGTGTTTTAAATTATGATTATTTTTATTTTTATTGTAAATAATAGTATATAGGTAGTTAAAAGAAGTAAAACGTCTCTTGTTAATATTATTATTTTGTATTTTTAAGAACTATTATTTTTTTCATTAGTAACATTTTGAGTTTTTTGAAATACAATAATTTATGATAACTATTTTAAGAAAGTGTACCTATCTTTTAAAAAATATTGATATAAATACAATACTTAAGGATGGAATATATTGGTACAACAAAATATTTTAGGTATTTCAAATTTATTTTTTATAGTAGGAGCTTTCATATTGTTTAGGTATCTAGCTAGTTTTAAGTTATAAAATAAAATATTATTGATGTAAATATGTCGATAGTATTTTGATTACTACTTCAATTACTTGTAAAGATGATAGCATAATAAATATTTTGTCTTTTTGAAGTAAAACCTTACCAATTGTTATGTTCAAAACATAATTAATTATTCAAATATTTTTTAATATTTATTTGTTCTAATAACCTTAATATCAGAAATGAATAATTCAAAATTATTAATAAATGTCCACGATTAAATCTTATAATAATAATAATAGAAACTTATTTACAAGTATCAAATAAATAGATTTATTAAATCAGATTTTTAATCTATTATTTTGTTGGATTGTTGTAATATAAAAACTATAATATATATTGTATTATGCTTATGAATTGTATTGGTACTATGTGTTACCAAAATGAATTAAAAATAAATAATAATTGATTAAAAAAAAAAAAATGGTAATACATTTATTGAGGCATGAGTTATAATATTAATATTTATTAGTACCATTTCTTATGATGAGTTAGAATTTTAATAAAAATGTTTTCTACTTAAAAAAAATGTATTGAACTACATATACATTTTGATGAATAATTAATATGTTTATTGTTTATATATATGTATATAAAAAAGGGTTGTCTTTGTCAAAACTTTTATACTTCACTAATTAATCTTTTATTAAAATATTGGTTAAATAATAGTGTTTGAGCTGAAAAAATACTTTTCCACGCTTATACTGAAATAAACATTTTAAATTGTGACTGAACTATGCAAAACTTAAAAAGTTTTTTTTCACACTTTTTGGAGAAAAAAAAGTTGAATCTTAAGAAATTGGTTGAAAATTAAATTATTTATTGTAATTTATGAGTATAGGAATAAGATAAATCAATGTATTGTGATTTTTCTAATTAATTTTATTGATTATTATCGATATAAGTAATAAGTAATAAGCGATTTGTATTTATACAATAAACATATTTAGTTGTAGTTATAATTTTCTGAATGCATAATCGAATTGAAGTATATTGCATTTATGTTTATTATAAAACAATTCATATTATTTAATAATATCACAAATGCAATGTTTTAATTTTTGTTGTTTTCTGATAATTTCAAAAGGTGGCAAAGAAGAATAAATATGATGTATAATTGAATTAAGAAATTGCTGTTTCCGGAATGTGTAATGATACATTAAGTCATGTTTATTTAAAGAAACATTTGGTTGATTCACAACCATTATAGATATTCTTTTAAGTGTTTAAATAATACAATTAATAGAAAGAAAATATTAGTTTTTGTAATATACTACTTTACGTACTACTTAGTAATGTTAAAGTTAACGATTTAAGAATATAATTAAAACGACTCCTGAAGGTTAGATAACAAAATATACAAGAAAACATGGGTTATAATTAGTTAAAGGGGTAAACAATGAAAACATATTATGATTATATACATAATAATATGTATAAGAACTAATATAATTAAAATTGTAAATTATGGTAAAATTAAAATATTATAATTCGTTATAATTTGTAAATTATGGGTTTTTCGAAGTATTGTACATATTATACGATCTTCTTTATCGTACAAGCTTTCATATTATAGCTTCATTGTGTCTTTTATCGAGAAAAGTAATAGGGAGATTGTCATCATTGTTGTAAAGATAAAATATACTTTTTACCGCTGTAGGTACCTGTTTTATATTACTTTAGAGTCATATAACAAAATATTTTAAAGGTTGAAATTACAATTTTGATGCAATTTTAAAATAATGAAAATATTTATGGTGAGTATAAAAATAAATTAACGTAAAGGATTTGATGAAAAAAAATATACGTTTTTATTTAAATTAATTGATTAAACTATCATTGAATATAGTTTGATGGGTAATAGTATAACTTGTATAAGACATACAAATAAAATTTAATATAAATAACTAAATTAGTCAACTTGGCTTTATTATTATTAGTTAAATAAAATTGACCTTTTTTAGGTTATTAATTGGGCTAAATTATTTCAGTACATCAAGAATACATTTTATTCTGTTACTTTAGATTCTGAGCAAGCAGCAATGAATGTATTATATTTTGTATTCTGATTAATTATCTATTTTATTTTTTATTTTGTATAAGTACTACACGATATATGAGAAAAAATGATTATATTTGAAAAGATTCAGTAATAGTTTAGAAAACAAAGGTTTTCAAAAAAAAAAAAAAAACAACATTATACGTTATGTTTCAACACGATATAATCTTAACTTTTGGTTAAAAAAGGTAATCAAATTTTGGTTTAAAACAGAATTAGCTGTTCTTTATAATTTTAAGGGGCTCTCGTTTGCCTTATTTATGTCTATTGATTCATCATAATTTATTGTTAATATAAAAATTCATGTTTCTCATTTTTTTTCTGTGTAATTTTTTATTTTTTTACATAAGTTCTTTGATAACAGTAAAATGTATGATAAAATAATGAAAGCATATTTATAACCATCACTAAGCGACTTTCATCAAGATGTTACTAATAAATCATAATATACATAATTACATACAAATATCTCTTATTAACGATATATTACTATAATTAACTAGCACCTGCGGGTAAATGCAGGAATACCAATACATTTGTTTTTTTGTAATAATGTGATGAGCTTAATATGTATTAAGACGTCCCATATTGCTATAACGTTCATGATATTTAGTCGTCAGTATACGCTAAAATAATATACAAAGTGTATCACAATGATTGGACACATTCAAATGTAATTTTAATGTAAAATTGTCATATCTCCACGATACTCTTCCGTATAACGTGTTACCATCATTAAATAAAGTCTCATTTATTGTTTTACTGGGATTGCTGATTTATTTTTAATGATAACGATGTTGAGAAAATTGTATTTATTATATATGCAAATATATCGAAGTGACGTTAATGTATTCAACGGTCGATCAAACGCCTCGTCAAATGGATTATATACAATATTATGTTTACAACATACATTTTATAAATTCCATTATTTTCTGTGTACATGATACATATTTGTATATTATATTTTATTCTCCATAATTCTGTAGCACATAATACGATTCTGAAAACGATGGTTACCAATTTTTGAAACTTGATCTGGAAATATTCAGCTCCCGGTTAGATTGTATTTGTTTCAAATACTAAGTACATCATTATTTTACTCAATTTAATTGAACATATTTTTTTCAAAATACAACGTTCGTTATTTTGAATATCATTATTTTTATATACTATACCTAAAACATATTTTAAACAATTAGTTTTTAATTTGTATAATACAATAGGCAGGCGTAAATCTATTACTAGGAAAAATTAATATTTTTATTTTTACCACATAACTATAACTATTATTGAAACTAAGTTTTTAATTTAAAATATAGTACCAACAGATGAATTTTTATTATTATTAGTATTGTTGTTGAATCATATAATAAATGTTTTTATATTAAATTAAATTAAATCCGGTAAAAAATCTATGTCGTATGTCATTAGGTAAATCTATTTATCTATGTATATAATATAGTCATATAGTCTATAGATATGACAGGTAATATTTTTTTGAACGGTGTAATAATTTTTTTGTTTGTCATAAAAACAATTTTATCACGAAATAAGGGAATTTATAACGTTACATAAGGAAACATATTTTTTCGTACCTACGTTCTAATTGAAAATTATTAATATGCAAGCATTGCATGATGTATAATTATATAGAGGCTGCACGTATTGTTTTTGTTTATTACCGGAGTAGTTTATTTTATATTTTTAGAAATGTCATATATTTTTTTATGTATAAATTAACAATTATTTTATTATTTCAAGAAATCGTGCATTGAAAGTTTATAGTAACGTTACTCATTGAATAAGTAATTAATCACGTAAAATAATATTTGAGTGTCCATTAACGATGTTAGTGCAGTGTGATCTACAAGTTTCTCCTTAAAACCGGACTAGTGTAAAAAACGACACTATAGTACCGATATTTGGATCACGAACTGTATGATGAGCGATGGTTTGCATAACAAAAGAAGTTTTTATTTTATATGGTTTTCCTAAATATTATATCAATATGATTTCTATAAAAAGTGGTTTGCACAGCGAGTTCGGTTTCAGAGAAGTTCCTACAGCTATTCTGTTAAGAACAATAAGGATTGTATGCTGTATGCATATGGTTTTGGACTTAACACTATGATTTTTCTCAAAATAAGTGAGTTACATATTTTTATATTATTATTAATTTACATATAGTACGTGAAGTTTATTTTAATTTTTGTAATGAGCATAAGGCATCATAATTAGTTGTAAAATGATGTAGGTGTTTAATTTGTTTGCTTATTATTATTTTGTACAGTAATGAAATGTAGTATAATAGTTGTTACAAATATTTCATTTATTCTTGTTTGCAGTAATTAAATATTTAACACATATAAGATAGCCCATATTATAATAATCTTGTTAATCAATTTTTCAATAGAAAATTAAAATTGTAATACTTATATTCAATATGGTATTTTTAAAATACTAAAATATAATTTATCGTTAGCATATTTTTCAAATTTTAAAACCAATCGATATTGTCGTAGTCTATGTAAATGATCTTCTTATATTTTTAAAATTTTTTTTTATTGAAATTGCAAGCCTAATTAATTAATTCTTTTATCATACCAAAAATAATTTTTCTCTATACATTATTTTAATTTTATTACTTTAGAGTATGATACTACTCAAACATAATTAAATAATTGTATACCTACTTATATTTATTTTTATAATAAAACCAATAACATTGTAAATAGATACATTGTTGTTCTTACTTTGTTTGTCTTTTATTATTTTAAATTCAATTTAAGAAGACTCTTCGCCTTGAATATATCCATAAAATAAATAAATAAATACTATAATATTTAACCTCCATAAGATTTTTGAAGCATCTTGTTTTAGGTTCTACGTTTTTTTCTGATAAGTCACTAAATTCACTTAATGTTAATCAATATTTTTATATTAAGACTACAAGATTTGAAATATTTATATTCTCATTCAACATTTAAAGTTATTTTTGATATTTTCTTTTATGTATGGTTCCGATTCTGAAACTTTTTCTACCTCGGAGACAGATAATAAGCTTAGTTTTTCTAAAAATAATTTTTCTTCTAATTTCTTTTTCTCTAGATCGATTTTTTTTTTATATTGGTCTACAAATGATTGTTTTATCTTTTCGTATTTTGTATTATGTTTTTTTTCCACGTCAGCTAGTTTTTTTTCGAATTTCAAACGATAAGACAAAATCAGTCGTCGATAGTAGTCTTTGAAATCCGCTAGATTTTGTTCTTTAAAATATCCGAATTCCTGTTTTATAACATTTTCCCTTAATTTTAACGATTTTTCAATATTTGTAAACATCTTATTCTTAGCATCGATTTTATATTCTTCTTGTTTTACCTCACATTTATTAGTTAAGTCCTTTGTAATAGCCGATATAGCTTCCTATAAATATTTCTAAATATAATTAATACAGTTTTAATATGCTAATAATCAATTATGAACTATATATCAATAAGCTTTTCTCTTTTTGTTCTTAAAAAAAAAAAAGAATACAATTTTAGAAAATAAATTCTGGTATAATTTTTATACAATGTTACTGGGAGGCTAGTACGCTAAATTACAATTTTTATATTCAATTAAAATTATTAAAAAACAATAGTTAAACAAGACATAAATAATTACTAAAATAATAAGTAAATATGGCTAATATTAATAACATATTATATGACTATATCTACATTTATGTAGACTATAGTTAATATTTAATGAAGTTTTAGGTAGTTAACACTGAATACCGATCACTGATTACAATTGAACAACTGACCATACGACAATCGTCAACAATATTATTAAGTAAAATATTATTCTACCGATTGTTTTTATAAACATACAAACGTAATGAGGGACTTTTATTTGTGTTAAAGTAATAAATAATATTACCTATAACCTTTTATGTATGTAGTACATTATTAAATTGATCATTAGTTCAAATTGTTATTGTTTTGCTCTAATATTAATAGGAATGGTTCAAAGCAAATAATAATTATCCAGTAAATTTATATGAAAATAAATAATAAATTTATGTGAAATAGGTGCACATATAATCTGTAAACGTATATAAGCAAACACAACTACACAAGTGCACGTTGTTAAGTGTTCTTTGACATACATTTTTTTTAGTAAGTTTTATCGATAGTGTTCACATTATATTACATCGATCTTTTTTTCAAAATGAAATGTAATGAATAATAATTGAGGAAGTTCTGAGTCAATATTGTTTTGGTAATGAAAGGTTATTATTGTTATCTTTAAATACAACTGTTATTAATTAATAAAATATCATATGATAGGTATATAACGTTATAAAAATACCATAAATATATATTCTATAATAAAATAATATATTATTAAGTAAAAGCTGTAAAAGAATAAGTAGAAGATAAAGTGAAGAAATTGTCTAGTTACACCATTTCAAAGTTTAAAACTCATTATTTATGTATATTTTTTATTTTAAAAATCTACATACTTAAATTTATTAGTACCTATTGTTAAAAATGAATAATCGACGAATATAATATACATTATAGATACCAACTACTAGGTAATTGATTATCTGATTAATAAATAATAATCGATCATTGGTTTGAACTAGAATTTTATGGAATTGATGTTTTAATGTTAAAACTAATTATAAATGTTGAAACGAAACAATTTTATTTTCTATTTATACGAACTTGTGGATAATATTAATAATAACTTGATTTATACTAGGATCTTGAACTGATGAAATATTAAAAAAAATCTAAAAACACTATATTCGTATTTCGTACATTATACATAGCACAAATTTAGTAATAAATAAATATTTAAAATCAAAAAATGTCATTTTTAAACAAAGTTGAATAATTTTTAGCAAGATTTTAATTACATATTTGTGATAATGAGAAATAATTTTGCATAAAATAAAATATCGTTTAGTATCGGTACATAAAATATATTTGATATTTTTAATAATTATTAACATTTTAGGTAAATGCTTATTTAGTTATTTATTATTATTTCTTTTTATTTATTTTTTAGTTTTTTTTTTTGTATTTGTATAATGGGAAATTATGTCAATATTAATATATTTATCATTATATATATCTTCATAGTATTATGTATAATCTATATGATATCATTTATTTATGTAGTTATGTAGGCAAGAAGTGTGTGTAAAAATATTTAAGACAAGCATAAATAATTATAGTATTCTCGTAAATAAAACTATCAATATAATATATTAATATATTGTATTATTCTATACAAATTGTAAGTTTTACAAAGATGTTTTTTTTTTTTTTTTTTTTGTCTAACAGATACTTTTGAGCAATAATTTTTTTTTTTTATCATCGGTTTTAAGTTTGGTGACTAGTAGACAATTTGATCTAAACACACACGTACAAAATAAGAAATAGATTGTTTTAATTTATAGCTATATACAAAAATGTTTGTTTACCAGTTAATTTAGTATTGATTGTGCTAATTTCACATCTATATGTATACACGTTGTTATTTTTTTTTGTAACTGTTTTTATTCAATAATTTATTTTAATAATTTGGTACTATATATACTATATAATTCGAAGTTACTTAGTGGTCAAAGTTTATTAAAGGAGCGTCTTAAGCCTTAGTGAATAATGAAAAAATAATTTTACCTATTAAAGTTGTGAATATATTTTGATATTACATTATTACTAATAGTTTTGAAAATGTCTACTGAAATAGATAAAAAAAAAGTTTGTAATTGGAACGAGTTAATATGGGTAATATGTCATTGTGTATGATGTACAAATGTAATGTTAAATTGTTTGAGCTTATGAATTAAAAAATATGTACCAATATTGTTATTTATTAACTTGGTTGATGGTTATATTAAGTTAAAATATGAGAATATTTGTTTTTAAAAACATAATAATTGTGATTAATGTACAATAATAAATAACAATATTCTAAAAAAGAAAGTTCAAAACTAATATGTCCCTACCTACTATATTATTTTTAGTATTATTATTGTCAGTTTATAATATATTATTGAGATATCTATAAGTATTAAAGTTACCACTATATAATATACTATATGTAATATATATATAAATATATATATATATATATTATATATGTACATTATTTTGTTGAAACTAGTTATTTTATCAAAGCAACTTTCAATATCGTTTAACGTTTGTGTGTTGTGTCGAAACAACACGCATAAACTAATAAATTAAAAATATGTTATACCTTACATAATAAATGAGTAGTTAAAACAAAATGTTATTACTCAATAAACAGCAAAAATAGCAAAAAAAATCATTTAAAGTGTTTTAAATAAATTTAAGAATTCATCACAAACTTAAGTTTTAAAATGTTTCCATTTAAGATGTGTTTCAATGCTTATTAAATCGAACATTTAATTTGAAAATTATCCCAATCATAAACATATATTTATCAACAATTTATAATTATCAATAGTTATATATTTATGCGTTTACTTCAATGTAGGTACTGAATATTTATCTCACAGAAATAAATACATATCTTTTAGGATATATTTATTTCCATACTTACGTTAAACTTGTTCATGTGATCTTTGGTAACCTCTAACAGTTTGTTATTGTATTCAGATCGTATAAACTCTGTATCTTTCTCGAGTTGGTAATTAATTTTTTCCATTATAATATCTGTTTTTCGCTGAAATATTTGGTTAAATTGTTGATGTTTGGGTTCAAAATACTTGTCTTCCAGTACTGAACCCATTTCTAAAAGCTTGATATTAATATATTATTTAATCTTATTTAATATCTATAACATATTTGACGAAAGCACCTAAAATATATTTGTGCGTATTCGCTTGAATCTGCTGTGTGTGTCTCACAGGACCGAGTTTATTATCAATTACTAACCGGACCTTTTTTTTTTCATTTTCACCTTGTTTTTTTGGCTTTGACTGAATTGGATTATCTTTAAAATAATATCATTATATCATTACAATTTGTAACGCTTAAAATTAATTAAATATTATGTATGAAATAAAATAAAAATATATCAGTACTTTTTCTTAGTTAAGTAGATAGATAATTAAATTCTGATACCTACATAATATATATAACTAATAATTAAATTCTTAGTGATGAATTTATATTCATTTTACTTATTTTCATAAGAAAATCAGTGTTAAATTTAAATGTTTAAAAAAATCAATATTATATAGGCAAATAAAAAATATTTGCAAAATGTGGTAACTTTTGTGTTTATAATTTAACATACAATTTATACTATATAAACTAAGAAGTAGTAAATACCAATAATTTGAGTGCATAGAATAAATCCATTTTTTTTCTTTTGAATATTACTCATTTCTTAAAAGTAGTATATTAAACTAAATAATTTTAAATCAAATGTTAACAAACAATAATAAATTATATAATTATAACTAAGCAACTATTCTTATATATTAAAATTTGAAAGTAAATAATAAAATCTACTTTTATGTAACCGTATACTATAATTATGTATCACACTATTATTATTTAAATTTTGATAAATTTATCAACAATAAAACTGTATAAAAATTTGAAATCACGTATAATTTTTATAGTATAGAAATAGTTTATTTAAAGATTTATTTAATTGGCAGGTATTCTATAAATGCAGGTATATAATTATTATTAATCAATATTAATTTATAGTATATTGGTATGTATTATGGATGGTGTAGTAGTTATAACTTTGAAAATAATAATCTTCCAGAATTTTTATTTATCGTACGAATACCCGTGAACACGTTACAGAAATATAATTTTCATTTATTATTTATATATTAGACGTACACATATATTCATTGAGGAATATACTAATACTCAATAATTTGAGACAACAGTATATGTATATTTAATATATATATTTTGTATTATTTTATTTATAATAACTCGGTATTGGTACCTATTACACTAATATAATTCCATGACAGTATAGTAATTATTACAATAATATATAATATAAAATAAATTGACTAACTTGAACTCCTGATTAAAAGGAACTAAATAGATGTACACGACGTGCGTCAGATAGGTAATAGATTAACATATTATATTTGACAGCAATCATTAATAATTACAATTACCCACGTGCATAGTTTAAGAATTTTTTCGTGTGTTAATAACAATATTATAGTCTGTGTTCCAGCGATAATCAGTGCCATGGTTATCACATTGGCAACAGCGTGGTCCAGTCAATTTCCACAATTTTACCACACGTTTCCTTCACCGATGCGTTCACCAATGGCATTTAGACCGTTCTTTCAAGAACCGTTGATGCCACAACGTTATTTTATGCACCAACCGCAGTTTCGACAACCACTGGAAATATACCAACCTCCAACTCCATCACCGACTGTGATGAGGCAAAATGTGCTACCTTCGCGCGTTTTACCTACTGCGTTGGCGCCACACCAAGGGACGGCAACCGACGTTCACCATCACGTCTACTATTATTATTTTTATTTGCCGGCTAAAGGCGAAACACCGGTGACCGGCCGAAGCGGTGATGATGGTGGTCAAGTAGCACGACAGCCATGCAGCGATTGGCATCCCGTCACGACCACCGGATGTCCTCCGGTATACCTTCCACCTCCACCATCGTCAACACCGCCAACAATTCAAACTCCAACTCCGACCACATCAGAGCCTCCGCCTTCGCAGGGTCCTTGTGAAGACGATACCGTGGTCGTGGACAATGTGGACTATTATCCTTTCGGTAGAACGCCAATAGTGGTAGCGACCGAAAACGTCGTCAGAGATAGGTCAGAGAATAAAAATCAAGACAGCTTGCAAGAACAGAATCACATGCGTAAAATTCAACCAAATTTCATTTTGGCCAACTATTTGCTGCCACCAGATAAATGAACCGTGTCAGTATCGGAATATCATAAAATTATACGACTTACGTAGGTACAACAATAATAATCATTATTTTTGTACACGATATCGTTTTACGTTGATTATTATTACTATCGTATTGTGTAACAGATAATTCCGTTAGATTTTAACCTAGAATTATATTTATATAAAATTAATATTATATAGGTACTACTATCTAATGAAGAACACAGTAATCACTATACGACTATGAACTATTATTATCATTGCCGTTGTTAACAATGTGTTAAGCGTTTGTTGTTTTTAGAAATACATTATATTTATAATACTGAGTATTTTTTATTCATGAACGATGATAACTACTATTTAGTATTTCATTTTTAGTTCTCAAGCACTGTCTTAAACTTAAATATAAAAAATATTATGGTTTATGAGTTCTATGAAATATCATTATAATCAATAATATGAACAACGAGTATTATGTAATGTACTAATGTAGGTAATGATTGTTGGTGTACTATTGAATAATTATGTTGGTAGCTTAATATTTCTTTGGTTCAACAATGCTCAATATATTAAACTATTTTATATGTTAAGTCCTGTATCATGTTAAGCTAGGAGTAATAATAATTAAATTGGTTTTTTTACTAAAAAAATTATAAAAAATGTTATACAATTTTTCGTGTATTGAACAATTTTTTACATATTTTAAAATAAATACATTATAAGTGAAGTATTGAACTTACCTAATGCAATTTTTGTGGAACAAAAAGTACATAGGTACACTAAATAGTATATACTAACTGCCCTAAAAGTATGCATATAAATAACAAATTATATAGGTAGGTATACTTATTACACTTTCGTCATTTTAATAAGAAATAATGTAACAGTTGTTTATAAGTTGGTATTTGGTTTTAAACTTATTTGTGAATGTGTTTTTGAGATAATTTGCTTTATCCACCATCTATATAATTATCACTGTAGGCTGAAGTATGCAGTATAATAAAAATAATTTTTTTAGAACATTATTGTTGTATAATATGTGCATTGTGTCAGTTGGAATTCCGAGTTATATAATTAAAATTTGTTAAAAATATGCGATTTTTTTTTGTTGTGCCTAATTAAATTAATATAAATATAATACATAATGATGAATAATAACTTTTTTTTGTCATTATCTATGGAAAACTCTATATGGGATAAGCATAAACAATGTAATAATCTATATTATGTACTTACAACATTTTTTTACATAAGTATAAATTATAAGTTTCAAAACTTATAAAAAGTAATAATGTACAAGACTTTTCTTTATTATAAACACAAAAATAAGTAATAACTACATTCTAGCCAGTTTGTAATATCTATATTTAATTTTGAAAGAAAATATTTTCTAATTATAATTTTCTCAAAAACGTTTACTTGTAGACATGTAATTGTGTTTTGTAATCCAGAGGACGTTGAGCCGCGTAGTCACGAATTCGTACGATAATTAAATCACTAACAAAACGTCATCATGTATAGTTAAATGACCTTAAAATTCACAAAAACTGGTGTTGAATCATCGTATATTTTTTGGCCAACTACCAAAATAACAAGATGAAAGTGAAATAATTCAAAGGAAAGTGACACAATTAAGTATGGTGAAATAAAAACAAAATGAATACATTTACGACAGGTTGTTTAAGAAAAAACAATAATAATCGTAGGTATATAAATATTAAGTACAAATCATGTCAAATATGACATAACTTAACTGTTATAAATCGAAAAGATTGTATTAGATAATAATTAAATATTTTCAAAAGTCAATCAGTTGAGATTTAAATACATATTTTTTAAACAATATATCAATACTAATTAATAAAATTATCGAGTATTTTCAGGTACCTACAGACATAATCAAATTATTATACTAACGTTATTGTGTCACTAGCCACAAGATTTAAAAGAGAGTGCCGTATGTATAATATTATAATATACTATAAAAATATTATTTATTATGCAACATGTTTTACTAAGCACTTTAAAATACATTTTTATGAATTTTGTTGATGCAGTTAAAACGATCAAATAATTCATACATTGTTATTTTTGTGGATAAGGAATTTAATTTAAATAGTTATTTAAAAAAATTAAAATTATGAAAATAATAAAATCATAAAAAAAGTAAGGTTTGGGTATTTAAAAAAATGTTTAATTTTACACTAGATTCTACAACATCTCATATTTTAAATATATATTATTTTTGTGTATACTTGTAATTTATTTATAGATACTATTAACTGACAATATAATATAGATAACTTGAAACTAAAAAATGTGTAATAATTTTTTTTTTTTATTTAATTTTACTTCAAATAAATAAATAAATAGTTTTCTTACTAATTTATTAAAACTAGTTATGTAATTAGTAATTACAGACATTAAAAAAGAAATATTACATTAATTAAAAAGTTACAGAAAAGTTAAATATTTGTATAAATCAAATTTGTTATTGAATTTGATGTGATCGTTTTTATTTATTTTTCATATTATGATAGGTATTATTTAATTTTTTTTTTAAGTAGTTTCTAATGCTTTTTACAGTATATTTTATCGATTTAAATAACTATTCTACTTTGCAACTTATGCACAATTCTACTTGAACAAAATTGAAAGTTGAAGTACGTATAGAAAGTTCTATTTAGAAATGTAGCAGTTATAACCTATACCTACACGATTTTGTCAAACTCGTTTTTGGTTTTCCTCAACTTTTAACTTTAGACAACTAACTACTTACTGACAAATGTCAACCTTTTATGCAAACATGCGGTATTGGATTACACGATTACTGTGTTATTTAAACGATAGATAATTAAATACATAGCAGAGTTAATTCATTAAACGTATATTATAATATTATTGTTTATTTAACTGTCTAATTTTAAATCAAATCTTCGTTTATCATTCATTGGGCGTATCAGTAGATGTGAATAGACTATAGTAATGTACAATGGAACTTTCAAGATTTTAATCCTCGAAAAATGAAAATTTTCAGAAGTGAATAACATTTCATTTTTATTTAAATGAATGTTAAAATATTAGAGGAGAATGTATTTACATTAAATACTTGTCATGTATATTATATTGATTATATTTGTATCGATATCAGTTAAAGTTTCTATTTTATATGCAACGTGATTATATGGGTTACATCACTTCGCCTTTCTACCGTTGGTATATTATAATATACGTGATTCAAATACGACAAATAATTTTTCAAACCCAAATAGAAAAAATACCTAAATTAGTTGTCAGTGTTATCATCGTTTTGATTTAAATCAATACTAATACTCAATATTGTTAACTGCAGTATTTTATTGATACTTTGTAATCATCATACTTATTTATAATATTAATTGGAAGTTTTGTTACCTATTTTATTGATTCTGAAAATAATATTTTTCTTTAATAAATAGTGGTTTTGGGTCATATTATATTAACGTGAGAAATATTTATTTTAAAATAGGCCCCAGTTTATGGTATACATTAAACTGTTATAATAAATAATAATATTATGTCTATTAATGTATTGAAATTTGTGCAATTAGATCTAAATATTACAGAGTGAGAACTAAAAAACCTCTCATATAATAGTATTATAAAATGTAGAAACATTGTTTTTTTCTCGTTATATCATTGGTGAGATAAGTTTATTGTTAATGGCGAGTAATCATTATACGAGTAGGTACTTTAGTTATCGTTAAAACATTATCTTTAAAGTAAAGCTAATAATTACTATATTTAACATGTTGAAAGTGTTAAAAACTGTTGTTAAATCAATCAACTTGTATACAACTTTTTAAATTATAACTAAAATATAAATATTTTAAACGTCTTATACTAGGTACATTTTTACTATAATTAAAATACAATACGTAATACGTTATTATAAATGAACAGAAACAAATAACAATAAAATAATTGAAAATCTTTGAATCATAATAATTTTTACGATCGATTTCCAGGCATAACAAGACAGAATATTCAGTAAAACCTGACTTAGCGAAAATCTCTCTCTCTCTCTCTATAGACAAAACTCATTAATTCCCCTCAAAAGATGAGTTTTTTTTAGTATATTTTGACCTGTCTGTAATAAATCCTTTTTACTATAGATGTGAATAATAATATTTTTTCATTGGATACCGGACAATAATCTTAGTTTAAACTCAAATATCCGAATCGCATATTACGTATGAATATACTAGTATACTATGAAACACGCAGCATCGCCGGTCGCAACAACTAAGCACCTGATTATGCATCAAGGTCGAACATATACTCTTATAGACCTCTGATGCCCTATATACTTCTATATCGCTGATGATGATAATGTTCATTGCGTATATATATATATTTTATTATTTTTTTTATAATCTGTATTCAGGTGATACAATAAGTAAATTTTTAGAATAATATTTATTGTTAATTATATTATGGTTATTTGTATCTATATATTATATTAATATTAACTATCTATTTATAAATATTTTTATAGTGTTTCTATTCTTTTTTATCCTATTGTATTGTGCGTATCATTATAGAGTTTGTATACGATTATACCAAACAAAGTGAATTTTTTGTGTTATTCAATCTAGCATGTAAATCAGATGTGTTGATATAATATACTAATTTAAATCCATTGGACATTTTTAATAATCGAAAAATGCAGGTTATATAAAAATTATTTTAATATAACCTCCATATTATTATATTTTATTTATAGTTTAAAATCGATTTTTTTGTTTACTTATTTTTTAACAAACATAGGTATAAAAAACAGATTTTACCTATACATTGATATCTTATAATAAATATATTTTTACAATTATTACCGACTTCAAGGATTTATTGAATAGGTAAACGATTATCTTATTATTTCAAAACTAAAATGCGAATTAATATATGAACACGCATGAATTTGTGCATAGTATTGTGTATCTACTATTTATAATATGGTACTGATCATTAAACTAACACAGCACTATAGTGTTGTAAACACTAATATATAGCAGCATTCGAGGCTTAATTAAATCGGCTAGGTATTGCTTAATACACGATTCAAGTAGTCAGATAAGTACCAATAAGGCGTATTTTTATTAGTAGTGGTTGGTGGGTATTGTGGTGGAAAGTAGGACGAAGGTTCTAGTTGCAGTACGACAGTTCCTGGCAAAACGATTCAAACCTTCAACAGTGAAAGTATTATTTCGTTCTAGTACCCGTAAAGTGCAGTATTTTTACCACCCGGTATCACATTTTCCTAAATTGTCGCCATATTTTTATCGTCGCCAATCACCGAAGTATTCCAACGAATTTTAGATACTTAGGTGAGTTGTTTTATTGAGTATTATTATTTTAGTCAGTAACTATAGGGTATTTTATGTTTTTAAAAATGGTTCATGTTAAAATCATAATACTTATACTAGCTAGTATAAGGTCTATGGTTAGAATAAATGGTATGGAGTATTCCATGTGTATACCAAGGACTAAGGAGTATTAATGGTAAATTTTATAATATTCAATTTTTATATAATCATCACTAAACTTAAAAATAATAAGAAACTCACAGTGCTTTTCAGAATAATTAAGAATACAAACAAAAATCAATGGTTAGGTAAACGCAATATTTATGCAACATCACTTTTCAACAAAATCGATTTTGTTCTAATTAGTAAAAATAAGAAATATTTTTAAAATAATCAAAATAATTTACTCTTTTTGAGTTATTCAGATGTAACATGTTCATATTTTTTAATTAACTAATTTATGTATGTTTATCATATTTTTATTTTTTCAGTAAAATGTTTAACAATATTATATAAAGATCTCATATAAGTTGTTTTTAAAGTGATTAAAAAAAATCAAAATTACGTGGGAAAATTTTTAGTATGAATATATTAAGTTCATATTTTGACATTTGATATTATTTTAAAAAATGTTAGTAACAGGGAAAAAAATTACTAATTGTTATAATTATAATTATTATTATAATATGCATATAATATAATTTTTGCAATTTTATATTCTATTATATGCTACAAATCTATTCATATGCCCACTTTATGTAACGTTGGTACCTATTATTAGCGATTATAAATTATTTTTTATTTAAGTATATAATATTATAATAATTAATAATATATAATGATAAGTATGAAAATGTTTTTGGAAAAAAATCAAACTTACCATATTACTAATAGAAAAATTAACTATCATAGTAATATTATTTAATGACATAATATAAAATATCTTTAGAAATAAAGATAGGCCCCCCTTCCCATTCAAAATCGTTTTTTTTTATAAGAAAAATTGGTATACCACTTTGGTTATTTATAATTTAATTCAAATTTAGTACATATTTTATAGCAACTAAGGTCCCTGCAATATCATATAGTAAATTCCTTGTTTTCTTTACCAGTGTGTTGTTTTTATATAAAACTAAAAATTAAAAAATATAAATAATACATTTATAATTAATTAATTTATATATATTAATTAATTCATAAATAAAATTTTTTTTTTTTTATATTTTTATAATAAACTAAATTGTAATTTAAAAATTTTAGCCATTTTTTTTTTTATCTAATGTTACATTGAATGACTTAAACTATTTTTCATTGTATTTTGTATGATTTTATAATGTTGTTGTTTTTTTTTTTTTTTTTTTTTTTTT